>CAXKVI010000001.1:150577098-150802192 GCA_964058755.1 Campiglossa producta
AGCGATATGCCATCAGAAACAAGGAGATGTGCGTATCCCAATCTTTCTGGAACTTATCCACTACTTTCCTCATGTGCTCTTCCAAGGTTCGATTGAAACGTTCCACCATGCCATCTGACTGAGGATGCAATGCAGTTGTTCGAGTTTTCTGAATACCCAATATCTTGCACATTTCTTGGAATACGACTGATTCGAAATTCCTGCCTTGGTCAGAATGTAACTCCATCGGTACACCAAACCTCGCTATCCAATTGTTAGTGAACACCTCTGCAATGGTTTCTGCTTCTTGATTTGGAATCGGGTAAACTTCTGGCCATTTGCTGAAATAGTCCATAACAACTAATACGTAGTTGTTCCCGAGTTTGCTAGTAGGAAATGGGCCAGCTACATCCATGGCAATCCTCTCAAACGGTGCACCTGTATTGTACTGCTTCATCTGTCCATGACTTCTCGACTTCCCATACTCTATGTAAGCAATCGGATACCAATTTCAGACTGTTCCACTGTGCCCAATATGACTTGGCAACAGGACTCTCTGCTGACATCTCCTCTCTTGTTGGTCGTTCGTTTTGCTCGATTCCTTGCATCACACGTACCAGATCTGGGTCCTCTAGCTGATCCTTCCTTAGTTGATCCATGTTCCATTCGTCCGTAGATGTTATAGTCATTAGCCGCACATCTATAACATCTTCCTTGGCCTCAGCTTTCGAACAATGCTTGCATTCTAGGTTACATGGTCGCCGGGACATTGCATCAGCATTGCCGTGGTTGCTGCCTTTGCGATGCTCTATGGAAAAGTCATAACTTTGTAGTCGCTCTATCCACCGTGCCAATTGACCTTCTGGATTACGGAACTGCAAGAGCCATTTCAAGGCTGCATGGTCTGTCCTGACGTAAAATCGCTGTCCATAGAGATACTTGTGGAAATGCTTGTTGCACTCCACCAATGCCAGTAGTTCTCTCCGTGTTACACAATAGTTCCTTTCGGGCTTCCCAATTGTGCGGCTATAGTACGCCACTACCTTCTCCTGCCCATCGACAATCTGTGACAAAACCCCTCCAATCGCGTAACCGCTCGCGTCTGTATCCAAAATAAATGTTGAGCCTGGGATTGGATACGCTAACATTGGGGCAGTGCACAACCGTTCCTTCAAGGTTTGGAAAGCCACTTCATGTTCCTTCTTCCAATCAAATGACATATTCTTCCTGGTCAACTCATGAAGGCTACTGGCTACGCTGGCGAAATTCGGTACAAATCGACGATAATACGTGCACAGTCCGAGGAAACTTCGTAGCTCATGTAAATTTTTCGGTCTTGGCCAATCCTTTACTGCTTCGATCTTCTCTTTAGCAGTGCAAATTCCCTCCGTAGTAACCTTGTGACCTAAGTAACTTACTTCCTTCTTGAACAATGCACACTTTTTGGGACTTAATTTCAGACCGGCGCCAGCTATCCTTTGGAAAACTTCCTCCAAGTTTTTAAGGTGTTCCTTAAAGCTTTTTCCCAGCACGATGATGTCATCCCGTGTTTTTCCTACTAGTATATCCGTCTTTGAATTGTTTGCTGCCTCGACAACCCACAATTTGTTTGTCCCATAATCTCCATCAATCCTTGCCCAAACGACTGCCTCCGACTTCGGTGGAATTTGTTGACTATCTTCCACGAGTACCCACTTACTGATGTACTTGTTCTCGTAACCAAATTTGAGTGGCACATCCATGTTCTTATAGCTCATGGTCCTGTTTTGCATGTCGATCTTGATGCCTTGGTTGCTTAAGAAATCCACACCAACTATGATCTCATCAACAATATCTGCCACTGTAAAATTGTGCAGTACGGTGACATTTCCAATTCCGATTTCACATGTTATTTCTCCTTGGACTTGAGTGTCCTCACCAGTCGCCGTACGCAATTTTGCTCCATGTAATGGCTTCACTTCTTTGTTGACTAAATCAGATCGAATGATGGAATGAGATGCGCCCGTATCAATAGTCAGTAAACGCTCTTTTCCGTCCACGAGTCCTCCAACAGTAACATTACTTGACTTCCTTCCGATCTGTGAGACAGAGATTATGGGGCATCCAATTGCGGGAGCCAGCCTACGCCCCTTGCGGCTGACTCTCTTTAGTTTAACGGTTGGTTGGATTGGGAGACTTGCTTATCTCCTTCAGCCTTGCGCTTACGTCCGCTTGCATTACTGGAATTATTGGAGCTAGATCCAGATCCACAATAACGTGCAATGTGACCAGATTTTCCGCACTTAAAGCACTTAATGGAGCCATCGCTTTTCTTCTATACCCCATTCAATGCTTCCAAAATTTTGTCGATTTTGTTGACCAAGTCTGGCGTCTCCACTTCCACACGATGAGCTTTGTACAATGGTTTGCTCAAAAGAGATGCGGTTTCTTGAGTTAGAGCATGTGATACCGTCTCCGCAAATGATCTCTTTGGATTTGCATAGGTGGCCCGCTTTGTCTCCACGTCACGTATTCCATTTATGAAACTTTGGATTTTCACCCTCTCGATGTATTCCACTGGTGCGTCTGCGTTTGCTAGATGAGCCAACCTCTCGATGTCCGATGCAAACTCCTGTAATGTTTCGTTAGCCTTCTGGAAGCGATTCTGTAGCTCTATTTGATGTATCTGCCTTCTATGCTCGCTGCCGTAACGTCTTTCAACGGCTTCCATCAATGCTTCATAGTTGTTTCTTTCAGCGTCCGGAATAGTCTGTAAGATTTCGGCTGCAGGTCCTTTCAATGACACAAATAAAGCAGCGACTTTGTCCTCAGCGCCCCAGTTGTTCACAGCTGCTGTCTTCTCAAATTGTAGCTTAAATACCTGGAAAGGAACAGAACCGTCAAATGATGGGGTTTTTACCTTGGGTACGCTTGTGGAAACACTTAGACGATTCAGCTGCAACTCCTGGATACGACTTCTTAACGCATCCACCTCGGCTTCGACTTTCTCCTCAAGCTGCATTAGTTTCTCGTCCATGCGCGCCTCTAGTTTTGAGGACATACGTGCTTCCTGTTCCTCCAGCTGTGTAGACAACTGCAATATTTGAGAAGCCATGTGCGTCTTCGTTTCCTCCCACTGAGATGCCAAGCGTGTCTCTTGTTGTTCCAACTTTGATGTCATGCGTGTCTCTTGTTGTTCCATGCAAGTTTTCTGTTCTTCAAACTTTGATGTTATATTCGTCGACATCTGAGCCAATACAGCCAGCAGCGAGTTTGTGTCCACATTTGCCACTGAATCCGGAGTATCCTTTTGCTCTTCTATTTTCGTCGCTCCCTCTTCCGAAAGCTGAAAAACATAATCGTCAACGTTGATTCCTTCCGCTTCCATAGCCTCGCGTAGACGTGATTGTAGCTCTGGCTTATTGCCTGTTGTTACCATTCCACGTTTCTCCAACTCGTTTTTGAGTTGTTGGATCTTCAAGTCATTAAACTTTGCCATATCCTTGCAATGTCCTTGTTACCTTTACAATGTCCTAGTTATCCTTTTCAGTGTCCGTGTTATCCTTTTCAATGTCCTTGTTATCCTTTTCAATGTCCTTGTTATCCTTTTCAATGTCCTTGTATTTATTTAACAATACCGCTTCTGACACCAATTGTGACGAATTCGATGATTCCTTGATTATTTTCCCTGAGTTCGATCACTGTACGTTAAATAAAACACTCCGATTCTGCTTAATAAGTAGTACGCTTTATTCAGTACTAAAAACCGTAGTACAATATCGCGGGTTAATTTACTGTTCAGTAGTTCACTGTACAACACTTCAAAATAAACTGATTGATTTGCGTTGTCTTTGCGCGGTTTATATACCCTAGCAGACAGCAGCTTCACAACCTAGAAATGTCTACACCTTTCTGGTTTATTCGTGCAACAGTGTTCTCGAAGCGTTTATCTATCGTCATCTCCTCTTTGTGCCACATTCGCAAACACGCGAGCTGCCTCTCGCAGCTGTAGTTGTGGTAGTGACGCTAGTGATAGAAATACGCTAGAGTTCGGAGATGAGCGATTCTTGAGAACATTCGCCACAATAAATTAGAAACGAGCGAGCATACAAAAGCGGTCGCTCGTAGCAAGGCTGCTGGTATGAAAAATCGTTTGTTTACAATCTCCTAGCAATGAAATAATGCAGTTATTGTTTTAACTACCGATCGTTTGCCTTAGCGTTTCTCGCGATATGTTAAGAGCGCAAAATGAGAAAGGGTGAGAAAACCATATGATTGAGAATTCGCGATCGAATTTTTCCCCACCCTGTAAAATGGCTTATTGGGCTTCTTACTATTCCTTCATTTCATTTCATTTGGAGTCACTCAGCCAGTGCCTTCCACCCAAATTCGTAAGAAGATGAAAATAAGCTGTCAAACTATATTATGGGTCAGTTACATAAAACTTTATTTTGGCTTTACCTCAAACTTTGACTTTGACAGAAAAGTTCAGTATACGTATTTAAACCAAGCATGGCAAATTGGAGACCTCAAAGTTGAAGCGAGGTTGAAATCTGGCAAACTCTCAAATTTTGCTTGCTTTGCTTGCTTTGACAATCAGTTGTTGATGACTTTGCTTCAATTAAAGAATAAAATGTTGCAGAAAATAATAATTAATTCATTTTTTCTCTATTAAATTGATAAATTAACTAAAACACTACGAATTCAAAGAAAAAAATAACGAAAACAAATGCATAAAAGAGAAGCGTCAAGGCGTTCATTGCAGCATACCTCTGAAGTTGGACGCAAAGTTTTGAGGTAGCAAATGTCAGGCGAGGTTAACAAAGCTTTATGTATTCGACCCTTTAGGGATAAACAATGCACTCAAGCAGTCAAGCATAGTGTATCAATACCAAGTGTGAACTCTTCTTTTGTCAACACACATTAAAATGTCGGTTTGTTTACATCCTGCACATATTAAAATGTCGCCAGCACCGAATAACAGAAAAGCAATGGCGTTGTTTAACATCCTGCAGGCGAATTCCAGAAATCTCCATCCATCTCCATCTCGTAAATGCTAAAATATGCTAAAATGCTTAAGCAAATGAACTCTCAGAATTTTAGGAGATGACGCTTATTTGCGATTCTGATCCACAAACCGCCTAGCTATGATAATAGTGCGTTATCTGCACTATAGTTGGCGCGCAGGCATCACTGCAAGATGTCAATTTAGTTGTGATCCTTTACAACTCAGAAAAAGCCAGAAGTAAACCGAAACGCCCGAAGTTACTAGCTACCAATCCCTTACATTTTAGCGTTACTCTACTCGATTAAGAACACATTTTAAATTGTTATATACACCTTAATTTAATTATTTATTGAGTTTTTCTCTATAAAATTGTTATACGGAAACAAAAAATGTTGTTTAGTTATAACTTTTAAATGATAAATAATATTTCTTTTGTGACTCCGGATTATGATTTCTGGGACTGAAACTCGACTTTGGATTCCTCTCCCGACTTTTTGCGGCGTGTTTTTGCAGTTTTAATAAGATAGAAAAAAATACAAATTCCAAAATTATGGGCAAATACATAATTAAATATCAATTTTTCTTATAAATTACACATATTTATTGTTTTTGAGTAATTTTTGGGCCTAAAACAACATAGTTCTGCCCTTTTTCCTATTTTTTTGCGTTTTAGCAACAACTTTTTTTCGTCGCCAAAATTTGCCAGCTTTTGGAGAAAATTGGAGATTTTACGAGATGGCTAAAATTGGAGAATCGCAAATTTAGCTTAGTAGCTGTCAAAAACAGCTGAGCTACGTTATCTGATTCATTTTGCGTTCATCGCTTAAATATGCCAAAAAATGAAGCAAAGATGGAGATTTATAGAGATTTTCTTTCACTGGAATCGCAAAAGTCGCTAAAATTTGGCAAAATAAATTTAGAGATTTTAGGAGATGGAAATTAAGCATTAGCGAAAACTGGAATTCATGTACTGCACACATCAACATGGCGGTCTCCTATCTTTTACCTAATGGTAGAAAGAGATGGGAAGATGGAAAGAAGTGAGACAAAAAAGGAAATTAAAAACAGGTGACTAAACTCACTTTGAAGTTTTCACGACTATGTCTATGATATCACACTTGTTATTAACCACAATCTCAAACAGGTGTTAAACTTATTTTGGAATTTTGACGTCTATGCAGAAGAGTTTACACTTGTTATTGATACACAATGCAGTCAAGCTTTGTCCTAATATAAATGCATCAGCGATATACAAAAATATTTTCCTATAGAGTTGCAATAACCTTAAAACAAAAAATTAGGTCAGTTAGTTATAGTACATTTACACCGCACCAAATTTGGTAAACTTGGCAAAAATTTCAAATTTCGCGCTTTTTTCCATACAAATCTCATTTTCCAAATTTGGATTTCCATCACATTTGGCCTCATTCGCCGAACAATACAATCCACAGTTCATCCAAATAGCAAACCTGTGGGTCTTCAACATTTAGAACTGCCCAGAAAGAACCTTAATGGGTAATTAATGTGTGATAGCTTTTGCATTATAAACAGCAATAACAATTTCAACTAGTTTTTTTTTTAAGAAAATGGACTGATTCTACCAAGAAAAGACAGAAGCCTTCTTGACTCTTCGTTTATTATTACACGGCGGCCGCCGTGGTGTAGCGGTTAAGTGTTCGGCCTTCTACACCAAGTCGTGGCGGTTCGATGCCCGGCAAAAGTAACATCAAAAATTATTTAGAAAAATAATTTTTCTAAACGGGGTCGCCCCTCGGCAGTAGTTTGGCAAACTCTCCGGGTGTATTTCTGCCATGAGAAGCTTCTCAGCAAAAAATTCATTTGCTTTGCAAGTGCCGTTCGGAGTCGGCAAAAAACTGTAGGTTCCGCCAACTTGTAGGAAAACTCAAAAAGCAACACACCACAAGTTGGAAAGAGAAGCTCGGCTAAAAATCTCGTTAGAGGTTATGATAACCTGTTGGTATATCGCCGCCATTAGTACAGGTGTTTAAAACATCACGGTGGTGCATTTTCTTACGGTGGCTTTGTGTTCTGGTAGAAGATTCTTGCAGGGAAGGTGAAGCCAAATGCAAATTTGCCAGTGTAAACAGGTTCGAAATGACTCATTCAAATTCGCCAAATTTGGTGCGGTGTAAATGTACTGTAAGTGTGTTAGTGAAATATATCAGCGTTCCAAATTTGGAAAATGAGATTTGCATAAAAAAAGCACCAAATTGGCAATTTTTCGCCAAATTTGCCAAGTTTATAGGACATTTGGCGAATTCTAATGAGCCAGTTCGACACTGTTTACCTTGGCAAATTTGCATTTGGCTTCACCTTCCCTGCAAGAATCTTCCACCAGCAGGCGAATTCCAGAAATCTCCATCCATCTCCATCTCGTAAATGCTAAAATATGCTAAAATGCTTAAGCAAATGAACTCTCATGCATGGGGTGTAAGAGTAGGTCGCCTCCCCGTTGGTGCACCCTGGGTAACGCTAAATGACCTACATGGCTAGTTTCTTGTATTGCCGGTTCTACGAGAACGGTACCAGTACTTGTGCTGTACCCATCGTGCCGAAACGACCCGGGCCGTTTTCTTATATCGACCCGGCCAAGAGCAATACACTCGGGGTGACCCTGTCTGACATTTAGGCAGGGCTACACCTCACTACAACAACAACAACAACAACAACTCTCAGAATTTTAGGAGATTACGCTTATTTGCGATTCTGATCCACAAGCCGCCTAGCTATGATAATAGTGCGTTATCTACACTATAGATGGCGCGCAGGCATCACTGCAAGATGTCAATTTAGTTGTGATCCTTTACAACTCAGAAAAAGCCAGAAGTAACCCGAAACGCCCGAAGTTACTAGCTACTAATCCCTTACTTTTCAGCGTTACTCTACTTTTTTAATTACAAAATAAATTCCATTTTCGGTAAAAAGATTTGTGTTTGTTTATTAAAGTCGGTTAAGAACAGATTTTAAATTGCTATATACACCTTAATTTAATTATTTATTGAGTTTTTTTTCTATAAAATTGTTATACGGAAACAAAAAATGTGTTTTAGTTATAACTTTTAAATGATAAATAATATTACTTTTGTGACTCCGGATTATGATTTCTGGGACTGAAACTCGACTTTTGATTCTTCTCCCGACTTTTTGCAACGTGTTTTTTGCAGTTTTAGTAGGATAGGAATACAATTTCCAAAATTATGGGCAAATACATAATTAAATATCAGTTTTTCTTATAAATTACACATATTTATTGTTTTTGAGTAATTTTAGGGCCTAAAACTGGATAGTTCTACCCTTTTCCTATTTTTTTGCGTTTTAGCAACAACTTTTTTTCGTCGCCAAAATTTGCCACCTTTTGGAGAAAATTGGAGATTGTACGAGATGGCTAAAATTGCAGAATCGCAAATTTAGCTTAATAGCTGTCAAAAACAACTGAGCTACGTTATCTGATTCATTTTGCGTTCATCGCTTAAATATGCCAAAAAATGAAGCAAAGAGATTTTCTTTTACTGGAATCGCAAAAGTCGCTAAAATTTAGAGATTTTAGGAGATGGAAATTAAGCATTAGCGAAAGCTGGAATTCATGTACAGAATCGCAAATAAAGCCCGAGTTACATAAAACTTTGTTAAACTTTGACAGGTGCGCGCCTCGGCTTTGAGCATTTGCCAAAATCTCGCTTCGCTTTACGTTCCACAAACTTTGTATGAAAGTGGAACCTGCAAAGTTTTATGTAATTGGGGCTTAAGCGTCATCTCCTAAAATTCTGAGAGTTCATTTGCTTAAGCATTTTAGAATATTTTAGCTTTTACGAGATGGAGATGGATAGAGATTTCTGGAATTCGCCTGCTGGTAGAAGATTCTTGCAGGGAAGGTGAAGCCATATGCAAATATGCTTATGTAAACGGTGTCAAAGTAGCTAATTTGAATTCGCCAAATTTGCTGCGGTGTAAATGCACTATTATACGCCAAAAATTTGTTGATCTGACAGCGCTTGCTTGTGGAATGTATTGCTTAAATCCAGTTGTCGAACGAAAATATTCGGGGCGAGCGTGATAAAATATAGGACAAGAAAAATATTTGTGTATGTAAAATTAGAAATTTATGTACGGTAATTAATTGCAAATAAGAAATTATTGATTGGAAATTGTTGAAAAACGAGTAAAGTGCACTATAATGTATGTTCTGGCAGTGCTTATGGTTAATTTCATTCAAGGTAAAGTAGAAAATTTTTTATACCAATTCATGATCGACATACGGACATACATGTGTGTCTCATCAAGATTGTGGGGTTGCAAAGAACATTTTTTAGAGAAAAGTACGAGAAACTAAATATTTGTACTGAAAAATGTATAACATATTTTTATTAACAACTTAAGTAATACGTGTCAATTGAACTTTCATCTAATATTATTCAGCTGTTCATAGTTTTCGCAATGCATTTCCTAGCTTTTAATATGTACCAACAAACTCACGAATGGTCCATGGCCAACGTCAGCGGAGTACCAAATTTATGGGACGCCCCATCTTGCTGTCGCAAAGCTATTATGTGTTTCCTTCTAAACTACATTTTCTTCTCTATCTGTGCTTTGTGTTCATCTTCGTTGTCGTTTCGTCTACATACATAGGTATGTACTTGGTATCGTCTCGTCTGGTTCCCCAAATGTGAAGTCCGTCGGTCGGGTGTTTTCGTTTGTGCTGATTAATTTATGCACGAAGCGCATCAGTAGGAACAAATACGAATAGAAGATGGTTAAAGCAAAGTTAACAATGGAAGGAGGCTATGCTGTGTGGAGCAGGCCAAACGTCAGCTCTGCACATGTGTACACACATTTATAGTATGTAGATATGTGTATACCACATTTGAAGAAGCTGACATACAGGGTTTGGACCACTGAAGGGCATCTCCGGAGTACAAGACGAACGAAAATCGGTGTAGAAATCTGTTTTTTTTTTCTCTATTATGAGTTTTTGTGGCCTCCTTTGCCAAGGACTTGGATGTAAAAATTACGGATTTAATATACCGTCATAAAACTTGTATATATGGAGCTGTTGATTCTTCTTTGATTGCAATTTATCATATTCTTGATTTTTGGATGACATGTAAACTCGATCGATAGCCTATAGATTTCGTTTCATGGAAGTATGCCTTACGCTTAAACTCCATGCGAAGACTCCTGTGGGTGTAAAAGCACAGTTCAATATCGCCTGATCCCCCAGCAACATTTAGGATATAGATCGATTAAAAAAAGAATTTAATTTTAATACCTTTATGCGACCGCCGTGGTGTAGAGGTAGTGTGCTCGGCCTACTACACCAAGTAATGAAAAGTTTCTCAGCAAAAATTCATTTGCTTTTATCGACTTTTTCAAATAAGCAACCAAATGTCAATAAAGTCGATGCAATTTGACACCATTTGACATAACCAGCCAGAAGGTTAGAGCCATTTATTTGTTCGAGTCCTTAGTAGTGCAGTTTTATAACATTGTTTTCGGCTCGATATTTCAACTATACATTTTTCAGCAGTTCTTTCGAAAGCATTAGTTCGATTTTAGAAATCTTCAATTTAACTTAAGAAAATATCAAATGGACTTTAAATGTTTTTTTTTTAGAAAACGTCAAGTTTACTTCAAATGTACTTTCGACAGTATCAATTGCCCTAAATTACAAAATTTCTAAAGTACATTCCACGATGTCTAAAGTACATTTGATGCTTTCTCAAATCAAAATGATGACTTCTAAAGTACATTTGATAATTCTAAAGTACATTTGATAATTCTAAAGTACATTTGACGCTTTCTAAATAGCAGTTGACTATTCTAAAGTCCAGTTTGGTATTTCCTAAAATCGAATTGATGGTTTCTAAATTAAAATTGATGCTTTCGAAAGTACTGCTGGAAAATGTATAGTTTCTAATGTGCAAACCAAAAATGTCTATAACGTTAAGTTCCGTGTTTGCTGGGCTGTTGGTTAACAGTTCCTCGCCCTGCTTATTCGGCGTAACCATTCATGTTGAATGCCCTTTCCGGATATAAATCCGATAAGTTCCTTGTGGTACTATCCTGAATTCTGTGGGAGCGATGTCTGGTTGTTGTTGTTAACGACAAAAATTTGGGGAGTGATGTCGAAATTTACAGTCCTTGGCTGGATATATGCCCGGTACGCTCCGGTTGTTGTTGTTGTTGTAGCGAGGTGTAGCCCTGCCTAAATGTCAGACAGGTCACCCGCAGGGGCGTGGGACGATTTCGCGGAGTCGATGTGAATTTTAGTCGCCTCTTACGACAGGCATACCTTCCTAGGTCATTTTAACAGAAATGAAACGATGCTCTATATTAATTCCGCTGTAATCACGTAAAGTTTTCCAGACAAAGTTGCGGTAAAGGAAACCCCCGAAACATCCATTTCGAACTACGATCACTTTACAATGGTTTAGAGCTCTTCCTTAAAACCCCATATTTTTTCGGAACGGATTTTGATACATTTATTTAACAACCGGGCATTTTTCGCTTGCACTAGACTTTATCGCAAAACATGGAGGATGTCTTCCAAAATGACGTACTGGTGGTTGTTGTTGTTGTAGCGAGGTGTAGCCCTGCCTAAATGTCAGACAGGGTCACCCCGAGTGTATTGCTCTTGGCCGGGTCGATATAAGAAAACGGCCCGGGTCGTTTCGGCACGATGGGTACAGCACAAGTACTGGTACCGTTCTCGTAGAACCGGCAATACAAGAAACTAGCCGTGTAGGCCATGTAGGTCATTTAGCGTTACGCAGGGTGCACCAACTGGGAGGCGACCTAATTTTCATTTAGTACAGTTGTGAAGCCAATAGTCACTCAGTCTGGTGGCCTAAGACTGCCCAAAGAACAGCGGCAACTAAATTAAGTAAACTGCATCGGCTGGTCTGTGTCGGTATAATAGGTGCAATGAGAACGTGCCCTGCTGATGCTTTCAGTGCCCTTGTGGGAATACCTTCCTTCCCTCTTCCGACATCCAGACCGAGTCGGTTGACACTTTTCAGATCTATACCTGTGAACCCCGTTCTAAACAGTCTTCCACCCGATATTGTTGAAGAAGAGCGCACCTTACCAAGAGTCACCATGGCACAGCTTATGTCTGGATACAGTGTGAGGTTAAACTCTTACTTATCCAGACTGAATGGCACAATTTTATATACATGCCCTGCATGTGGTAGGACCCCCATGATACCCTACATCTCTTCAATTGTCCAATTGAACATACTCTTCTAACCCATCTGTCCCTCTGGTCCAACCCTGTTGAAACTGCGCGTTTCCTTGGACTCCCGTTAGAAGAGCTTGAAGATCTTCGGAATGATCATACAATCTAGGCAGGGCAATGCATTGTTAACAACAACAAACAAACAACACACTTGCTACATTAAGACTGCAAGATATTTCCGATTTTTAGATCACAAAGATTTAGATTTAGATGACAGGACATATAAAGAAAGTCAAGAACTTCATAAATAGTCCTATATTGCAAGTAAGTGATGCCATACTTTGAAGTTTCAATAGTAGATCGAGTGCTCTGAATCCGATTTGGAGATTTGGTACACGGATGGATAGAAGCTGGAAGTTGGTAAAACGGGAGCTGGTATCTATGGACCGAACTACAAGAAATCGGTACCAATGGGTAACTACCCCACTATATTTAGAGCGGAAATCCATGTAATAGAAATCTGTGGTACAGAATGCCTCCAAAGGGGACGGTCCCCTAGGCGAATCTGCATTATGCCAGAAGCCAGGCTGCAAAACAAGGTGCTCTAACAGCATTTTATGGGAATCCTTCTGTGGGCTCCCATAAGGTCTCCCTAAGCAACTGGTAAAACAAACAGTTTAGGCAGCATTGGCATAGCGGCTTAGGACAGAGGCAGATCAAACTCTTTATATCACAAAGAGCTTCGGCCACTCTCATTAATTTCAGAAAGGTGAATCTAAGAGCCCTTACTGGGTATTATAAGGGACATTGCAGTCTACGTTATCACCCCTGTCAGATCCAAGAATTGATCGGTTTTGCTAACTGGACGAGGAAATGCCGCTTCATATACTCTGAGAATGCATTGCGTTAGAAAAAAAAAAAACGAGTTTGCTACCTAGATGGTGTCACTCTCAATCCGTTCGTGATATGTAATAAAGAGCCTCCTCTTACAGCAATAAGCTAAAAGATCACACAATGGATCATAAAAATGGTCGGGGTGTAAAAAGACCTTATAGTAATAATAATAATAATAATTATACATAGGCCCTGTTTCTCAATTTTAAAGTCTTCCCGGGATTTTCGGGACCTAAAAAACACCGGGATCCCGGAATTGGCATCCCTAGTCGCAACTATTTATAGCATCACAGTTATATTTTATTCAAAAATGCTTCAACGCCCATCACTATAAACGGTGTTTCCACCAAAAGCAAACAACGTGTTTTCCTAGCGTGTTTAGAAGCAAACAAAACACCATTCGAAAATTTCATAACCCAAACCCATTTCAAACCCTTTTTCAAAGCGTGTTTGATTTGGGTTTGCATACACTTGCGGCCTTTTCGAACCCAAAACCTGCAAACACGGTGTTTGTGTTTGGTGGAAACACCATATAACAGCTGTGGACACTAATTTAGATATGTTAAAATCTTAAAACAAAAGTGTTTTTATGGGAAATATCGATTCTGTGAACTGTTGTAATCTAAGCTGACAAAAGAATAGGGCGGGTGTGTCAGCTGGTATCCATAGAAACCTTTAGTACCATTTGTTGTTGATCGAATAGTTGTGTGCTTTGTTTTAAGGGTTTTTTTTTAGAGTATGTGCTTTTTAGTGGATGGTACCGGAGAAGGGGATGAAAGTTTGCGTTTGAAAACTGGTATAATTGTTTGATAGTTTACGAGATTCTAGACAATATTACAAATAGGCAGATGTTTATGTGCATTGTAACTGAGTTTACCTATGGGGCATTCCAAACAAATAAAAGTATCAAATTAGCCAGGTTCTGAAAAATTAGAAATATTGTTAAACCACTTGAATTTTGTTTCTAAGTAATAAACTTATCCCTTATTCATGAAAAAAATAAAATATCGAAACTGAAATACATATGTAAATGTTGAAACCCGAAACCGGAACGGAATCGAAACCGAAATAAATGTTGAAACCCGAAACCGGAACGGAATCGAACCGAAATAAATGTTGAAACCCGAAATCGGAACACAATCGAAACCGAAATAAATGTTGAAACCCCAAACCGGAAGAGAAGGAAATCGAAACTGAAATAAATGTTGAGAAACCAAACTGGAACGGCACGGAATCGAAATCGAAAGTAATTTCGAAAAACGAAACTGGAATGGAACGGAATTGAAACACAAAAAAGTTAAAGAACGAAACCGGAGCGGAACCGAAACAGAAGTAAATGTTGAACGAAACCGGAATAAATGTTGAAGACTGTAACGGGAACGGAACTAAAACATGATACAAACCGGAACATTAAACGGCTCCCAAAATCAAAATCGGTGACTCATCGACTCCATCGTTAGCATGAGTTGGCATGGAATGCCCCATATAGGTATATATCACTCAAAAAATGTGATTTTTAGTTTTTGAATTGCTGTATATTTATATGGGATAAGTAATTAATTCTAACGCGATGCTGCGTGAAATATTAAAACCTCGGATATAACACTTTGCCAGTTGATCAAACATATTATTTCCGATATATTAGTGATGTTAACTTAAAATTTGGGTTTTTTGAGTTATGACGATGTTGCAGGAAATGAGCGATATATACATAAGGGTGGTTGTTATTTGTATTGGGACAATTTTATTTTCTTAAAGGCTCAATCCCTAAATCGATAGTAATATATGTAGCCAAAGTATCACACATAAATTTTTGTCGCGATTAGGAACGATTAAGGGGTGTAGCATGGGGTTCAAAGTTCAGACTGACATATGGAGACTAAAAAAATTCAAAAGATTTTTCTTTTTATATAGTAATCAAAATCGACAGCACTGTGGTCGGAGATACAGTCGAACTGCCTTATAGTGAATTCGCTGGGACCCGAAAATCACTTTACTATATAGAAACTTCATTATGTAGAAACTAAGAATTTTTTCTCAAGTTTATTTGAAATAATTACATAGCCCCACAAAAAAAATTGTCGGGGTTGGGGGATCGGTTGGTCTGATGGTCCAGCACGTCTGTATTTTTTACTAACCTAAAAAAATGCGTATACCACCAAACATTTGACATGTGGTCTGATCCTCCAACCTCGACATTTTTTTTGGGGCTGTGTGATCTGTGGGGCTGTGTGATCGATTACATAGACCCACAGAAAAAAAAGTGTCGGGGTTGGAGGATCAGACCACCCTTTCCCTATGTATTTTGACGCGCTGAACACGAATCCGGCGTCCGTTTTGGTCCAGCACGTCCGGATTTTTTTCTAACCTTAAAGAAACATGTCAAATGTAGACGTGTTAGACCAAAACGGACACCGGATTCGTGTTCAGGGCGTCAAAATACAAGGGGAAAGGATGGTCTGATCCTCCAACCCCGACACTTTTTTTTCTGTGGGTCTATGTAATCGATCACACAGCCACACAGATCACACAGCCCCAAAAAAAATGTCGAGGTTGGAGGATCAGACCACATGTCAAATGTTTGGTGATATACGCATTTTTTTAGGTTAGTAAAAAATCCAGACGTGCTTGACCAAAACGGACACCGGATTCGTGTTCAGCGCGTCAAAATACATGGGAAAAGGTAGGGGCTGTGTTATTAAGCTTAGGTTTAGTTACACTACTTCATTTAAACTTTCAAAAAAACCTAACCAATCATTTTAGGAGTTGAAAACATCATTGGTAAGTATAACTAACGGAAAGAAAAAAATTTAAAAAAAAATTCACTATATCGTCGCTGCGTCTGCAAAAACAAATATCCAGTTTTCTTAAAAAAAAAAAATTTTATTTCACACAGGCGCAAATTCTTAAGGGTCAATTACATACAATTTTATTTTGGCCTTACCTCGAACTTTGACTTTGACGGAAAAGTTCAGTATACGAATTTAAATGAAGCATGGCAAATAGAAGACCTCAAAGTTGAAGCAAGGTTAAAATTTGGCAAACTCAAACTTTGCTTGCTTTGCTTACTTTGATAATCAGATGTTGATGACTTTGCTTTAATTTAAGAATAAAAAGTTGGAGGAAATAATAATTAATTCATTTTTTCTCTACTAAATTAATAAATTAACCAGAACACTCTGAATGCTTACTTACTTACTTAAAATAACGTCCCTTATTTTAGCGGCGATAGGTTGTCGAAATCATTTGAAATTTTGCCTGAATTAGTAGCTAATTTATTGCTAATTAATTGCCAAAAGAAAAAATTTATAGCTCTTCAATTTTTTTTTATGACATTTTTCGCCAAAATAAGACTGAAGTTAGCGAAACGATCAGCGAAAAATTGTCGGATGAAGTTGAAAGTTTGCCAGAATTAGTAGCTAATTTATTGCTAATTAATTGCCAAAAGAAAAAATTCAAATTTTTTTTTAATGACATTTTTCGCCAAAATAAGACTGAAGTTAGCGAAACCAATAGTCGAAAAATTGTCGGATCAAGTTGAAAGTTTGCCAGAATTAGTAGCTAATTAATTGCCAAAAGAAAAAATTTATAGCTCTTCAATTTTTTTTATGACATTTTTCGCAAAATAAGACTGAAGTTAGCGAAACCATCGGCGAAAAATTGTCGGATCAAGTTGATCAATGTCATAAAAAAAAAAATTGAAGAGCTATAAATTTTTTCTTTCGGCAATTAATTAGCAATAAATTAGCTACTAATTCTGGCAAACTTTCAACTTGATCCGACAATTTTTCGACTATTGGTTTCGCTAACTTCAGTCTTATTTTGGCGAAAAATGTCATAAAAAAAAAAAAATTTGAAGAGCTATAAATTTTTTCTTTTGGCAATTAATTAGCAATAAATTAGCTACTAATTCTGGCAAACTTTCAACTTGATCCGACAATTTTTCGACTATTGGTTTCGCTAACTTCAGTCTTATTTTGGCGAAAAATGTCATAAAAAAAAAAATTTGAAGAGCTATAAATTTTTTCTTTTGGCAATTAATTAGCAATAAATTAGCTACTAATTCCGGCAAACTTTCAACTTGATCCGACAATTTTTCGCTGATCGTTTCGCTAACTTCAGTCTTATTTTGGCGAAAAATGTCATAAAAAAAAATTTGAAGAGCTATAAATTTTTTCTTTTGGCAATTAATTAGCAATAAATTAGCTACTAATTCTGGCAAACTTTCAACTTGATCCGACAATTTTTCGCCGATGGTTTCGCTAACTTCAGTCTTATTTTGGCGAAAAATGTCATAAAAAAAAATTTGAAGAGCTATAAATTTTTTCTTTTGGCAATTAATTAGCAATAAATTAGCTACTAATTCTGGCAAACTTTCAACTTGATCCGACAATTTTTCGCCGATGGTTTCGCTAACTTCAGTCTTATTTTGGCGAAAAATGTCATAAAAAAAAAATTTGAAGAGCTATAAATTTTTTCTTTTGGCAATTAATTAGCAATAAATTAGCTACTAATTCCGGCAAACTTTCAACTTGATCCGACAATTTTTCGCTGATCGTTTCGCTAACTTCAGTCTTATTTTGGCGAAAAATGTCATAAAAAAAAATTTGAAGAGCTATAAATTTTTTCTTTTGGCAATTAATTAGCAATAAATTAGCTACTAATTCCGGCAAACTTTCAACTTGATCCGACAATTTTTCGCTGATCGTTTCGCTAACTTCAGTCTTATTTTGGCGAAAAATGTCATAAAAAAAAATTTGAAGAGCTATAAATTTTTTCTTTTGGCAATTAATTAGCAATAAATTAGCTACTAATTCTGGCAAACTTTCAACTTGATCCGACAATTTTTCGCCGATGGTTTCGCTAACTTCAGTCTTATTTTGGCGAAAAATGTCATAAAAAAAAAATTTGAAGAGCTATAAATTTTTTCTTTTGGCAATTAATTAGCAATAAATTAGCTACTAATTCCGGCAAACTTTCAACTTGATCCGACAATTTTTCGCTGATCGTTTCGCTAACTTCAGTCTTATTTTGGCGAAAAATGTCATAAAAAAAAATTTGAAGAGCTATAAATTTTTTCTTTTGGCAATTAATTAGCAATAAATTAGCTACTAATTCCGGCAAACTTTCAACTTGATCCGACAATTTTTCGCTGATCGTTTCGCTAACTTCAGTCTTATTTTGGCGAAAAATGTCATAAAAAAAAATTTGAAGAGCTATAAATTTTTTCTTTTGGCAATTAATTAGCAATAAATTAGCTACTAATTCTGGCAAACTTTCAACTTGATCCGACAATTTTTCGCCGATGGTTTCGCTAACTTCAGTCTTATTTTGGCGAAAAATGTCATAAAAAAAAATTTAAAGAGCTATAAATTTTTTCTTTTGGCAATTAATTAGCTACTAATTCTGGCAAACTTTCAACTTGATCCGACAATTTTTCGCTGATGGTTTCGCTAACTTCAGTCTTATTTTGGCGAAAAATGTCATAAAAAAAAATTTGAAGAGCTATAAATTTTTTCTTTTGGCAATTAATTAGCAATAAATTAGCTACTAATTCCGGCAAACTTTCAACTTGATCCGACAATTTTTCGCTGATCGTTTCGCTAACTTCAGTCTTATTTTGGCGAAAAATGTCATAAAAAAAAAATTTGAAGAGCTATAAATTTTTTCTTTTGGCAATTAATTAGCAATAAATTAGCTACTAATTCCGGCAAACTTTCAACTTGATCCGACAATTTTTCGCTGATCGTTTCGCTAACTTCAGTCTTATTTTGGCGAAAAATGTCATAAAAAAAAATTTGAAGAGCTATAAATTTTTTCTTTTGGCAATTAATTAGCAATAAATTAGCTACTAATTCCGGCAAACTTTCAACTTGATCCGACAATTTTTCGCTGATCGTTTCGCTAACTTCAGTCTTAATTGGCGAAAAATGTCATAAAAAAAAATTTGAAGAGCTATAAATTTTTTCTTTTGGCAATTAATTAGCAATAAATTAGCTACTAATTCTGGCAAACTTTCAACTTGATCCGACAATTTTTCGCCGATGGTTTCGCTAACTTCAGTCTTATTTTGGCGAAAAATGTCATAAAAAAAAATTTAAAGAGCTATAAATTTTTTCTTTTGGCAATTAATTAGCTACTAATTCTGGCAAACTTTCAACTTGATCCGACAATTTTTCGCTGATGGTTTCGCTAACTTCAGTCTTATTTTGGCGAAAAATGTCATAAAAAAAAATTTGAAGAGCTATAAATTTTTTCTTTTGGCAATTAATTAGCAATAAATTAGCTACTAATTCCGGCAAACTTTCAACTTGATCCGACAATTTTTCGCTGATCGTTTCGCTAACTTCAGTCTTATTTTGGCGAAAAATGTCATAAAAAAAAATTTGAAGAGCTATAAATTTTTTCTTTTGGCAATTAATTAGCAATAAATTAGCTACTAATTCCGGCAAACTTTCAACTTGATCCGACAATTTTTCGCTGATCGTTTCGCTAACTTCAGTCTTAATTGGCGAAAAATGTCATAAAAAAAAATTTGAAGAGCTATAAATTTTTTCTTTTGGCAATTAATTAGCAATAAATTAGCTACTAATTCTGGCAAACTTTCAACTTGATCCGACAATTTTTCGCTGATCGTTTCGCTAACTTCAGTCTTAATTGGCGAAAAATGTCATAAAAAAAAATTTGAAGAGCTATAAATTTTTTCTTTTGGCAATTAATTAGCAATAAATTAGCTACTAATTCTGGCAAACTTTCAACTTGATCCGACAATTTTTCGCTGATGGTTTCGCTACCTTCAGTCTTATTTTGGCGAAAAATGTCATAAAAAAAAATTTGAAGAGCTATAAATTTTTTCTTTTGGCAATTAATTAGCAATAAATTAGCTACTAATTCTGGCAAACTTTCAACTTGATCCGACAATTTTTCGGTGATGGTTTCGCTAACTTCAGTCTTATTTTGGCGAAAAATGTCATACAAAAAAAAAATTGAAGAGCTATAAATTTTTTCTTTTGGCAATTAATTAGCTACTAATTCTGGCAAACTTTCAACTTGATCCGACAATTTTTCGCCTATGGTTTCGCTAACTTCAGTCTTATTTTGGCGAAAAATGTCATAAAAAAAATTTGAAGAGCTATAAATTTTTTGTTTCGGCAATTAATTAGCAATAAATTAGCTACTAATTCCGACAAACTTTCAACTTGATCCGACAATTTTTCGCTAATCGTTTCGCTAACTTCAGTCTTATTTTGGCGAAAAATGTCATACAAAAAAAAAATTGAAGAGCTATAAATTTTTTCTTTTGGCAATTAATTAGCTACTAATTCTGGCAAACTTTCAACTTGATCCGACAATTTTTCGCCTATGGTTTCGCTAACTTCAGTCTTATTTTGGCGAAAAATGTCATAAAAAAAATTTGAAGAGCTATAAATTTTTTGTTTCGGCAATTAATTAGCAATAAATTAGCTACTAATTCCGACAAACTTTCAACTTGATCCGACAATTTTTCGCTAATCGTTTCCCTAACTTCAGTCTTATTTTGGCGAAAAATGTCATAAAAAAAAATTTGAAGAGCTATAAATTTTTTCTTTTGGCAATTAATTAGCAATAAATTAGCTACTAATTCTGGCAAACTTTCAACTTGATCCGACAATTTTTCGCTGATGGTTTCGCTAACTTCAGTCTTATTTTGGCGAAAAATGTCATACAAAAAAAAAATTGAAGAGCTATAAATTTTTTCTTTTGGCAATTAATTAGCTACTAATTCTGGCAAACTTTCAACTTGATCCGACAATTTTTCGCCTATGGTTTCGCTAACTTCAGTCTTATTTTGGCGAAAAATGTCATAAAAAAAATTTGAAGAGCTATAAATTTTTTGTTTCGGCAATTAATTAGCAATAAATTAGCTACTAATTCCGACAAACTTTCAACTTGATCCGACAATTTTTCGCTAATCGTTTCGCTAACTTCAGTCTTATTTTGGCGAAAAATGTCATAAAAAAAAAATTGAGCTACAAATTTTTTCTTTTGGCAATTAATTAGCAATAAATTAGCTACTAATTCCGGCAAACTTTCAACTTGATCCGACAATTTTTCGCTGATGGTTTCGCTAACTTCAGTCTTATTTTGGCGAAAAATGTCATACAAAAAAAAAATTGAAGAGCTATAAATTTTTTCTTTTGGCAATTAATTAGCTACTAATTCCGGCAAACTTTCAACTTGATCCGACAATTTTTCGCTGATCGTTTCGCTAACTTCAGTCTTATTTTGGCGAAAAATGTCATAAAAAAAAATTTGAAGAGCTATAAATTTTTTCTTTTGGCAATTAATTAGCAATAAATTAGATACTAATTCTGGCAAACTTTCAACTTGATCCGACAATTTTTCGCTGATCGTTTCGCTAACTTCAGTCTTATTTTGGCGAAAAATGTCATAAAAAAAAATTTGAAGAGCTATACATTTTTTCTTTTGGCAATTAATTAGCAATAAATTAGCTACTAATTCTGGCAAACTTTCAACTTGATCCGACAATTTTTCGCTGATGGTTTCGCTAACTTCAGTCTTATTTTGGCGAAAAATGTCATACAAAAAAAAAATTGAAGAGCTATAAATTTTTTCTTTTGGCAATTAATTAGCTACTAATTCTGGCAAACTTTCAACTTGATCCGACAATTTTTCGCCTATGGTTTCGCTAACTTCAGTCTTATTTTGGCGAAAAATGTCATAAAAAAAATTTGAAGAGCTATAAATTTTTTGTTTCGGCAATTAATTAGCAATAAATTTGCTACTAATTCCGACAAACTTTCAACTTGATCCGACAATTTTTCGCTAATCGTTTCGCTAACTTCAGTCTTATTTTGGCGAAAAATGTCATAAAAAAAAATTGAGCTACAAATTTTTTCTTTTGGCAATTAATTAGCAATAAATTAGCTACTAATTCAGGCAAAATTTCAACTGATTTCGCCAACCTATCGCCGCTAAAATAAGGGACGTCTTAAAATAGCCTTTAACCGCCTAGGCGATTTTGGCCGTCCAAACACTCTGAATGCAAAGAAATAAGTAACGAAAACAAATGTATAAAAGAGAAGCGTCAAATCGTTCATTGTAGAATACCTCTGAAGTTGGGCGCAAAGTTTTAAGGTTACAAATGTGAGGCGAGGTTAACAAAGCTTTATGTATTCGACCCTTTAAAACGGCCAAGTCGCAGTTTTCGGACTTGAATATTTCATTTGGTGTAGAATTTTCAAAATAAAGTGGTAGATTTAAGCAAAAAGTGGTAGATTTTTCATTTAACTAACATACTGCTATTTATTCAATAAAAATGCATTTATTTCAATTGCCTAGAGTCTGCACTTATTAAACAAAGGGTACAATTTTTCAAGACTGCCTAATCCTCATCAAAATTTGTCAAGTTTGGTGTATAAAATCCCAGTATCAATAATCCGAAAATTAAAAATTTAATTTCTGTGAGGAGATATGAAAGGCTGGGATTAAAAATGACACGTATTTTTTGCATGTGTCCATGTGCTCGTGTTTGAAAATGCGATTTCGTGTCGTGATCGTGCGTGATCGTGTTGAGCCCGAAAACAAAAAAAAAAAAAACACGCACGAAAAAACACGATCAACTTTTTTCACTTTTTGTACTAAACTGGCGCACTTTTATTTTTTGTAAATTTTTATAAGTAACTATCTTAATTCCACTTCACTCCATCGCAAACTTCAGTTTAACACTTGATTAATTACAAAGATACAGATTTTTTTATTTTACCATTATAATAGTTTTGCCTAGTGTTTTGTACATAAATGCTTTAAAAAAAATGTGTAAAAATATATCGACGACTGAGTGGAAAATCACTCTGTTTCAAAATATTTTTCAAAAACGTCCTAGATAGGTTGTTTTTGAACCAAATTCTTAGATAGAGGGTTGCTGGAAAAAAGTATTAAAGAGAGTGTTATTTAAACAAAATTTGATATAGGGAGTTTTTGAAATAGGGCGACATGCCACCCATATATACAGATTTCCTGATGAAGACGCGAAAGCGTTGAAACGCGTAGAAGAGAAAATAAACATTTTGGGTTTCTTTAATTTATCGGCCGAAGCAGCTCCAATCCAGCAAACAAGAAATACCGTTTTATTTTTTTTCGTGCGTGTTTAGTGCGTGTCGTGTTTTAGTAATTATTCCCCGTGCGTGTTAGTGCGTTTTTTCGAAAATCTGTTTCGTGAACGTGTCGAGTCGTGTTGCAAAAATCATGCACGCGCCCACCTCTAGTATGTACTACCAAAAACTTTCTTCAAACTGTTTGACTTTTCTATGACTAATATGATGCTTGCATACTTTTTTGTAAGCCGAACACTGCCAAGTAGGTAAGTCCCATTTTACACCAGGAAATTCTTGAATTCAACTCTTTCTTTTTTTTTTTTTTTTTTTTTTTGGATTTCGATTGGTGATGGCCGGAGCAGTCCACTCATACGGCCAGGGTAATCAAAAACTTAGTAAATTACAATAGTTGATAGTCTTTGTCTTAGTTATGCGCTTTAATCGTCTTATTCGCTCAGCGCTAGTTATATAGCAAAAATTGCCAGTAAATAGATAAGTTCGTACTATTTGAGGTTGCCAATTATGTATCACTGATGTCAAAAGTTTATTTATGTGTATGACTAATCCTTGTGTTTTGTTTAAATTTTTTGTAATTTCTTTATTAATAGTCGTTTGATTTTTCATAATTTTTGTTTGTAATTTGTGGTTTAGTAGGTGTTTAATTTGTTGTTTTTTTTTGGAAACTTGCTTCCAGTTGAAGTACAGTTTATGCGGGGAATTTGATGTCCCAAAATGCAGGTTATAACATGCTCTTCGTTGTGGTTGTAGTTGTTAGATTATATATATATTCATTATCTTAGCAAAAAGCGGTATTATAAGATTTCCGCTATCTCATGTAATGTGCATATGTGTGTTTTTTTTTCCTAATTTTCTTTTTATGTTCTTTTTTTTTAATTTTTTTTATATATTCGATTATTTTGTCAAGTATGATTTCCAATTTTAATTTTTTTTTAATTTTGTTAAGGTTTTTAAAACGATACCAAATTATTGGTTATGAATTTCACGTTAATGGAGACGAAGTCGCCATTTATGTTTGTATGTTTATTTGTTCCGTTTGCTAAGTTTTTTTCGAAGAGTTACGTATACATTTAAGAGAATGTAATTAAATTTTAATTTTTATGTAAGAAAGGTTTATGATTGTTTATCGAATTTTTAGTAAAAAGTTTTATAATTGTTTGATTTTTATTTTTAGACAGTGCACTTGTCTGTATTTTGTTAAACGAGATTTTTTAATATTTTAATTTTTTAAGCAAAAAACACGACGACGTCTAAAGACGAAGTGAATTCAACTCTTTTGTGTTTTCTATTCGTATTCTTGAAAGCAATTATGAAACAAAATACAGGCGAACAAGGAGGAGTGAAAGAGAAAGCAATAAAAACTTGAAACGAGTTGACGGTTGAGCGGCAGACTTGAATTCAATAATTGCGAATTGTAAAGGGGCACTTTTTTATCGGCACCCGCCGGTGGAAGTAGAGGAAGAGGCAGACCACCACCGCGATGGCAGGACCAAGTAGAGGCAGACCTGCGAGCACGCGGTGTCTCTAATTGGCGCCAGTTGGCTCAACAAAGAACCGACTGGCGTAACATGTAAAGGGGCACTAAAAAAAATAAAAATAAAACTTAAGTCACAAGTCATTGAAACAATAATACTTTGGGGAATTAGGAAAACCTAATTTGAAATCAGGTAGTGTTTTGTGTTCGTTTTAAGAGTTAAGTGCAATTGTAAGCTATTGCGGGGCAGTTCGAAGTGTCGATACTGACTACTACTACTACACTACTCCTAAATACCCGAAATGCACTGTGTCTGACAAGTACTTTTGCATAAGAAGTACTCAATACCGAAAATGTACTCAGTACAGTAAAAATACTCCATTGTAAAAAGTAAGGAAAAAAGTACTAGTACTAAGTACTCAGTTACTTGTCGAAATTTCCGGATTTTATACACTTAACAGATATACCGCCTTATTCATAAAAAATATAAAAGGTTTAATAAGCTCTTATTAGTTAATCAAAATTTGTATGAAAATGTCATTTTAAAAAGCTTTGTAAAGCAATTTTATTTTTTATGAATATGGGGGATAGATTTTTATTTAATTTCAAAATGTTTGCCGTAACGAGTGATTTTACTAAGTCACATAGCTAAATGACGAGTTACCAGATATTGTTTTAAAATCTTGAGCTACCAGCAGAACTGACACAAAGATACCCGATACTATTAAAAATACCCGAATCGTGAAAGTATCGATACCAAAGTAGTAAATACTAAAAAGTACTCGATGCTACCCAACACTAGTATAAGCATGCTTACCGTGCAAGGGTACATTATTTTGTTGAAACGAAATCACCATTTGTTTCGAAAAAAATCCAAGCGAAGATAATAAAAACTTCGAAAATATGCGTTTGTGGAACTTGGGAACAATCTTGCAATACTTTATTTTAGTACAATACGAGTATTTGCAAAATATATGTACATGCAGTTTAAATATGAAAGAAATTTTTAATGAGAGCGATGACAATAGAAACAAATCTATGTTGCTGTTGTTGTTGTTGTTGTTGTTGTTGTTAACAGTAAAAACACTTCCCGAAGGTTTTGGGGAGTGATGCCGAAATTGACAGTCGCCGGATCTGAACCCGGTACTCTGCGGTACTCCCTTGCGATACTGCAGACTCGTGGTAGCGATTTGGTATGACCAGTGAAACCTTCTAGGTTATGTCATCCCTCCATCCATGAGGAAGGAGAAGATGGGTAATGAGAGGTGAGAGGCATCATATACGTAGATCAACCATCGATTTAGCACGTCATTACCTATGTGCATATTATTCGCCTCTTACGACCAGTATGCCTACCTCGAGCATATTCAAAACCCCTAACCGGCAGGGGAAGAAACAAATCTATCGTCGCTTATTGTGGGCCAGCTTTTAGCCGCTTCCAATCGGAATCAAATTTTGTATGAGATGTCTCCGAACATATAGGCAATTCACAAGATCTCCTCTTCGCTTATCTGCTATTAGTTTAAAACTGCCATAATTTCCTTGCTGTAATTTCTCATATAAAATTCGAATAGCGTAATAAAATTGAGCAACCTATGTGTATCAAGTTTTTCAATTTGATTTGTTTTGAAATGTAATTTTTTTCTGTTCAATTTTCATTTCAATTTGTTCAGTTTGAAAAATAAAAGAAGCAGGAAAACAAAAAATTACAATTTCCTAAAACGTTTTTACAAAAATTCAATTTATAGTTTTCAAATACGACCGTTCAACTCATCATAGTGCTCACAAGAGCTGTGTTATCAAAATAGTGCAATAAACCATAACATATCTTGTGAATTGCCTAATAGTGCTATCGATTTCGAGTACTATAGCCTGTTCATGCTGAGCCAGAGTTTTGCATTTTACCATTAAGCCCTAAATGCAGAACTTGTTTTAGCTTTTACCATACAAATTCTGACACCAAAACCAACTAAATGCTACTTAACTTTTGCATTAGCATTATTAATGCAGAAGCACACCCTGTATTCTGCTAAGCAATAATCGTTTCGAACTTGAAAAAGTTCCATCACTACTGGCTTTTTCTTGACATTTTTCTATTCTCTGCCATTCGTAAACAATTAAAAAACTTATTGTGTTAAAAAACTAGCAAAATCGCGCGCGTTAAATAAAATGAAAAAAAAAAGTGAAACTACAATTAAAGTGATGCGTGCGAAACAATATAAATCGACCAAATGTATAAAAAAAAGTTTGACTTTTTGTACACATGCATAACCAAAACTAATTGCAACCGTGAGCTAAATGCATTAGTAAATGCAGCAGCATGAACGCATCTTCGAAATGTATGTCCGAAAATGGTAAATGCAGGATTTAAAACGCAGCATGAACACTACATTAGATAAAACGAAAAATTTGTTTTATTTTTTTTAGTCTCCATAGGGAAATCTGAACTTTGACTCCCATGCGACCAGCCTAAGCCATCCCCAATCGGTATAAAAGTATATGTGACCGTGATGCAACCTATCTAGGTGGTGAGACTTGAAAAAATGTGTACATTTGATTATAAGGACCACCCTAAAATACATATATATTTATGCATATAAGCATTGTTGGTAAAGGTAGAATTAGCAGAAGTAGTCGTTTTGGTTTTGGTTCTACTTTTGAAGTTTATATAAAGCATTGTAACGAGTCTGCATTTATTGGTCTTGTTTTCTTTGTTGTAATTGGTGGTGGCGAATGTAATTTATTTTCTCTCTGCATTAGAAGTTTTTACATAAATACATACTTCGTGTAGACGAAGAAGCATTCGTCTGATTGAGAAAGTCACGTTCACTAAAATGCAGAAAAAGCCACAAGGCAGCAACCACGAAAAATGGCATATTCAGTCGATAGGTAAATTTGGTCTGGTAAACTTCATTCAATTGTTGTTAAGAAGATGTGCAAGAACTCAAGTGTAGTAGACAAGATAATCAATAAATTGTCTAGCCAGTTTCACTGAAAAAATTATTAAAACTATGGTAAATATATGACATATTTATATGACTGTTTTTGAATTGTTATTATATATGTAAATCCAAATTTTTTTTGATGTAATGCAAGTGTTCTCAAAACACCTCTATAGACCACACCTACTGGCGTGCATACCAGAATTGTGAAAAAATAAATATGTAGTATATTTAGTATATATAGGGCATTAAGTGTGGTTAGCTATGAAAATGGAATATAAGCTGTGCATGAAGTGCTACGAATTACAGTTTTCAAATGGAGGGCCTATATTTTTCAATAATATTTAAATGGCCAGCCAGCCCGCAGGGCCGGTAAGGTGCAATAACCTCTTTGGCCTGTGCGCCCTCTCTCCTAAGGAGTATGCTGCCCGTCAATGCCGCCGCCATACTTTTTTGTTGTCACTTATGATGCGCCGTCGCTGAATTAAGGTAGAACTCCACACCACTTCACCCCTATTTGATATGCATAGCTGGCAGGGGATGTGAAATTCTAAATAACCTAATACGACCAAGCGACCTGCTGGAGATTTCGGGTTTTACATAAAACACGGCGAGGCTTTAACGAACAGTGGGAAATTTTGAAGAAATTTTGTATAAAATTTGAATATACTGGAAGTAAGGAAAACCCTAAATTAGCTTGATTAGTCACGATACAGTGGAATAAGATGCATAAATGTGCTGGTTACAGGGTCCCAAGCCAGTCGAGCTAGTACCACAAGGTGCTATAAGGGTACAACCCTGTTGGGTGCGTCACATCCCTTCTTATGAGTGCATGCGCCGACTAAGCAGGGCGAAGTACTGTTAACAACAACAATATGAATGTACCGTTTTTACGATTTTGAGTTAATCAGTTTACTGGATTGACCAATGATCTGTGTTATATCAAAATCTTGAATAAAATGCAACTATAATTTCGAAACAAAAAAACGGTAATGTAAAAAAATGTATTGGTTTTTCGAAAACAGTCAACTATTAAACTTGGGGTGGCTTTACATTTTGATTTGGCACATTTATGCATCTGGAAAGCGAAGTACGATATGTGATTAAATTAAATATCTCAACCGGCTTCTGAGATAACTCCTTAAGTACGTTTCTACGTATTGCCGGTTCTCCGAAACCGGCACCTTTACCTGTATATTACTCTTCGTACCGAAACGACCCGGGTTGTTTTTTCATTGACCCGGCCAAGAGCAACCATCTCGAAGTGACCCTGCCCAACGTGTCTAACTTCCGTTAGAAGATCTTGATAAGGATCTTCGGAAAGAATATGGACTCCAGGCAGGGTGAAGCACTGTTAACAACAACAAGTGTGTTGAAAAAAAGTAAAACTGCAGCTTCTTTATGAAAGTTTATCAGATTGATCCGTAGAACATTTTTCACTCCTGCGATCTTTTTGGTTTATCCCTCCCCTATCTGAGAATTTGATTCAAAAACCACTTATATCAGGTAAAAATGTATTGAATTTTTTATTAGATAGGCTGTTTGTGTTCTTTTTGGATTTCGGACACTTGCACATGGGCACACGTGTGAGTGAGTCGTGTCACGGTCAAAAACACGCACGGCGCCCATCTAATTTGAATGCAGTTTTTCAACCGATATTTGTTTGTGCACTGCATAATAAATTTAAAATAGGTTACTTTAAATGTCTACAGTCCTAGCGAAAAATGTGCACCTTATAAAGGAATTTGTTCATTAGGCGAAGGTGTGCAACCGATTAAAATGACGTTCCGGTTTCGGTTTCCAAATAAACTTTTACAACTATAAAACTCAAGTATAAAAAAAGAAAAACTTTCACTAAAACCTCTAAAGAGATTTTTACGCGAGTTTTGCTGACTAGCTTTTCATGTCAGAAATATATTTTATTTTATTGTTTTTTCTGTTCCTACGCACAAAATTAAGCACCAAATCAAAATTAAATCCATGAACATTGTACAAAACTCCATTTCTAGGCTAATTGGGCTCACAGTTTGGCCAATATTTCTCAAACAAAGTATTATAACAAGCTGGTTATTCATAGCTGTGTTCAAAATTTTAGGAGGTGTTTGTGTTTATACTTTGGATAAGTCCCATCTAGCGGGGAAAAGTATAGCTCATGTGAATATGTGTCCGCTATATTTGCAAAATCCATATTTATGTTACCAGAAAGAAACCCCTACGTGGAACTGGAGTAGAGAACTAAAAAAACCGTAAGTTGCGGGTAATTGCTATTTCTCATAATAACTTACACCATTTTTTTTCTTTGATAGTCTGTTTATAACCTGCATTGTTTCAATACATAGGTAACGAATAGTTTGTTAAGAGGGTGAAAATGGTTAAATATGTGTATATGCTATGTTGGTGCATAAATAAGAACACACATGCAAGATATGGAAACTGGCGTTGTCACCCCAATTGCCACATAACGTTGTGTTTAAAAGAAGGCGTCAGGTTGAACTCAATAGAAAGGCGTTATTTTAGTTCTACAAATAGCAACATCATTTAGACTTGGTTTCGAGGACGACGTGTTTAGAAAATGTGCGTAGCTGCAATAAGTTTTACTACTATATATCAAGGCTGCAAAACAAAATAAACAAAAGTTTTGTGAAAATAACTTTAGGTATCAAAAAAAAAAATTTTTAAAACTTTCGTTTCGTTAGCATAAAAAACAAAATCAAGAATTTTCGTTTCTATTTAATAGTACCTGGGTGACCGAGCTTGCTCGGTGCTATCAATTTAATGCTAACTTTACTTACCAACACTATAAGCTTTCCAACATAGACTTCCAAAAAAATATTAAATAGGTGGGAACCTTGTGAAGATGTGTTACACTGTCCTTTATATGTGGGAAAATTATTAAAATTTTGTAATTTTCGCAGCCGTAACGGACTTTTTGCGGACAACCCTACTTGAAAATATTTTAGTTGGTATGTCAGATAAAATACCTTTCATTTGATAATCATATTGGCATATCTAGCTCCATAAATAAATAAAAAATTAAATAGGTGGCAACCCTGTAAACCACCCAAAGTTCCAACCCCGAAGTGTATAGTCTTAGAATCAATCATACTATCTATGTGCCAAATTTTATCCCAATCGGTCAAGCGGTTCTCGAGATAGTACTGGACCTACAAATATACAAATATACACCGGTAAAGTGGGAACCCTAGGTGACAGCCCTACTTGAAAATATTTTTGTTAGTATGTCAGCGAAAATACCTTTCATTTGATACCCATATTGGCATATCTAACTCCATAAATAAAAAAAATTAAAAAATGTGGCAACCCTGTAAACCGCCCAAGTGACAACCCCGAAATGTATAGTCTTAGAATCAGCCAAATTTCATCCCAATCGGTCAAGCAGTTCTCGAGATAGTACCGGGCCTACAAATATACTTCGGTAAGGTGGCAATCCTAGGAGACAACCCTACTTGAAAATACTTTAGTTGGTATGTCAGCGAAAATACCTTTCATTTAATACCCATATTGGTATATCTAGCTCCATACAAAAAAAAAAAAATTAAATAGGTGGCAACCCAAGTAGCAACCCCAAAGTGTATAGTCTTAGAATCAATCATACTATCTATATGTCAAATTTCATCCAAATCGTTCAAGCGGTTCTCGAGATAGTACCGGACCTACAAATATACAAATATGCAAATATACAAATATGTATACAAGTTTAGTTCGTTTAAAGTTATTAGATAGATATAGAAGTTTGAGTATTTTTTGTATCAAAATTAGCAAAATGTTTGAGATTTTAATTTTGATTTTGATTTCAACGAAATGTTTTTTTTGTTGATCTGAAAAGTTTGAACTTTTGAATAAAGAATCGAAAACAAATAATTTTCTTACTCTTAATATGAGGTAAAGTCTGTGAAATCTAAACTAGCGATGATAGACCTCTAGAATTTAATGTTAGGATCTGTATTTTTTACAGTAATATTTTTTCACCTTTCTGAAAAATAAAATCAATATAATTTTTGAAAAAAAACGAACTTTTTTTGGCCCCGTCGAATGGTTAGTTTACTTTACAATTTTTTGCATTACAATTTATATCCTGCTTTTTCAATTTTTCTACTACCATTTCCTTGACGAAAGAAAAAAAACATTCCTACTTTGTTATTCGCAAACGAAACCCGTACACATTTTCATATTGGGAGTGTCAATAATAAACGTCAAGGGAAGAGCAAACCTTCTTATAATTGAATCATGGGCCTGCTCTATATTTTAATATTCATAAAACTATGAAGCCATTTCCGTAGCCACATATCGACGTGCCATACGAAACTAACACTTTTTAAATTTTCTAAGAAAACTAATGCCCTGATTTTATAAAACGAAATGCGACGCGAAGAGTCACATTCACCCAAGTGAAACCAAATTCGTAATTTATAAGGGCATTCACTAACTTCCGTGACTGTCAGTCAGTGTTGCCACACGTATGGTTTTATCTCTATTTGTAGGTCTTTTTGGCTAAAAAATGTGTCCGCTGGGTAAAAGGTTGGCTTTTTCATATTTCACGAAATGTAGGGGTTTTTTACCTGGAAAACATGCAAGGTGCGAACATGCACCGTTTGTTGACTAACAAACATTTTTTTCCAGCATGCTTCCTGTGAGTTTTGTACTATTGCATACACATACACAGTAACACATACAAAATCTAGTCATTTTTAAATGGCTGTAGTTATTTGAATACACAGATGAGATAATCGCACACGGTTTGACGTTTAAGAAGCTTCAACATTAAGAATAAGAAAAGGTTTTTTTGAAAAAAAATTAAAAATTACGAAAAATTTCACTTTAAAAATTTCTTTTTTCCCCATAAAATATGTATGGGAAAGGGCGAAAAAATAGGCACCTCTAAGGGTTAAGTTACAGCGATTTTACTATTACTAACTTTTTGGAGGGGTAATAAAAAAAAAAAACGATTTATGTATAACACCCTCGTTAAAGTTTTGTGAAGCTAATAAAAGTATCTGAAAAAATACCTATTTTTGATAATTTCTGCATAAGCATTGTCCTATAAAAATTTTCAATATATAGCTATGCTGTTTTCAATATTTCCGCAAGGAAAAAAATTCAGGGATTTTGGTAGGTATATTTTTTTTAACGCGTAGGGTAATCTAGAGAGTTTTACTTCATTTGTAGGGATTTTGGAGGAAAAAAATGTGGCATCGCTGCTGTCAGTGACTGGGTGGATATCAGTGCATTTCTTACGTTTTTTGGTAACATATAAGGACGCGAACATTCATTTTAGCTGTCCAAATAAACACCTGCTTCTGGGCATCGTTGGCTGGATTCATTTCACATATTTCTGAAATTTTTTTTTAACAAAAAAGCGAAAATAATTGACGACATGTATAATTCGATGATATTAAAGTGTCAAGTAGGTTAAAAAGTGAAATAATGTTAGAATGAACTTAACCAAATTAGCCCGGTCAAAATAAAGATTACGTGTTCGGCCTTCTACACCAAGTCGTGGCGGTTCGATGCCCGGCAAAAGTAACTTAAAAAATTATTTAGAAAAATAATTTTTCTAAACGGGGTCGCCCCTCGGCAGTAGTTTGGCAAACTCTCCGGGTGTATTTCTGCCATGAGAAGCTTCTCAGCAAAAAATTCATTTGCTTTGCAAGTGCCGTTCGGAGTCGGCAAAAAACTGTAGGTCCCGCCAACTTGTAGGAAAAACTCAAAAGCAACACACCACAAGTTGGAAAGAGAAGCTCGGCTAAAAAATCTCGTTAGAGGTTATGATTTTGTTTTTTAGAATTATCTCGAAAACCGTAAGTTGTTTTGATAAAATGACCTGAGACAAAGTTGTAGACCTGAAAACTCTCTACAAAAATGGTCTTTTTAAAGTATTCGAGTAAAATCCTGAAAAGTGTATACGTGGCATATAATGTATAGAGCTAATTTTACAATCGCGTTATGAAAAAAAAAAATGATGAGACCATTTTTGTAGAGAATTTTAAGGTCTACAACTTTGTCTCAGATCATTTTTCGCAAAAAACTTCCCGTTTTCGATAAAAAACGACAAATTTTGACCTATGACCGCGAATAACTTTTTTAGAACACATGCGATCACTTAAAAAAGAGTTTCCTTATTTAAAGGAAAATTTCCCTTATTTGGCTCCAAAGACATGTCTTCCTTAACATAAGTAACATTTTCCTTAATTTAAAGACTTTTTTCCTCAATCCATGTCTTTGGAGTCAAATAAAGGGAAATTTTCCTTGAAATAAGGAAACTCTTTTTTTGGGTGATCGATTGGGACTTTTGAAGTTTTCTTTCTGACGGGAAACCTAAGCTCTTTACAAAAATTTGGCTCTGTCGGGCTTTTCGTTATATCAAATGTCTAATTTGATCGGACTAAATATTTTCAATGACCGCGTCGCGTTTAGTCACCGTGACTTAAGAAATCAGGGCATAGCACTTCTATTTTGTGTCTGACGAAAATTACACTTTTTATCCCACTGTACCGGATCATTCTCATCAATTATTCTAGTAGTAGGAACCCCAATAAGCCTCTGTATATTGTTTGGTTATTCATATTTGATATTGAAAACTTTGTGTTTGTTTTATTAGCTCTACCAAAATTTGAGCAGTCTGAAAATTAAACTGTGGTGCATACTGAAATCTTGGGGTGGTTATTCTGCTTTTAATGGCTTGATAGTTCTGCCTGTATGTGTTTTATGCAGCCGGTACTCCATATTTCTTATCACCCCTCATCATTTACCTCGTGTTTAGGGGTTGAATATACTATATACTAACACTGGTGGCAACAAAATAGAAACAACGCGTAATAACAGTTTACAAAAATCTTCTATATTACGCGTTGTTTCTATTTTGTTGCCACCATTATTGTGGTCCATATTTGTAGACAGACAGTTTTATCATCAGATTTTCAAAGGACCAACCTCTAAATCGATAGTAATTGGCTATATATCACACACAAATTTTTATCGCGATTGGAAACGATTAAGGTTCAAGTTGAGATTGCCTTATGGATACCAAAAAAATTAAAAAAAAAAATGTGTATCTAATACTCAAAATCCATAGCACTATGGAAACGCATATTAAAGTTTTTCAAACTTTTGTGCTCAAGGTCAAAAGTAAAAAGTCGGGACATCAAAATTGGTTTTATAAGTATGCTTCCTTCAGCAATCTTAATTTGATCCCTAAAATACGATTTTCTTTGTCACTTGGATGATTGTGAAATCGACCTGCCTTCATACACATATGGTGATTTCGTTCCATAAAAAAAAATGTACACTCGCACGTTGATAATTTTACATTCTTGCACTGAAGAATGTAAAAGTGTGATAGAAGTGTACCCGCTCTAAATTACCTGCTATCGATAAAACGAACAAAAAACCCTGCCCCAATCAACTGATTTGCACGCGCCAAATTATCGTAAACGTGAAGCCGGGCCAAATAAATCTTCCATTTCATTTGCAACTGGAAGTAACATAAATCATCAAAAAAACAAACAAACAAAAATTATCGTAAACGCCAAATAAAAATTAATTAATTTAGGCCCGTTATCTCATCTTAACTTTAGTTTTAAAGGTCACTTTATCGGGCAGATAAGTGTATTTCCGTTTGCTCAAGTTACCTATAATTTATTGGGCAGATAAATTTATCCGTCACTTCATCTGCCCTTTAAAATTTATTGTTAACTTTAAACTGAAGCATTGCCAGCTATGTTTCAGTTTTGTTTACATTTGTATAACTATCTGACATTTAAATTATTAGGTTTGTTTATTGGGCTGCTCTAGCTTACGCCAGATTGAGATATTTCACAATATTGTGTTTAACGAACACTTTTATTGCTCTAGGTTGCTCTATCTTTTGTTTCATGAGTACGCTCAAAACAAAGCTAGAGTAATCCAGATCACAAATTTCTGCTCTAGCTTTTTTTATGGAGTAAGTTAGAGCAGAGAAGCAATTGTCAGTCAGGAAAAAATTAATTTTTGAAAACTTCAAAAAAATTAGCTTGCAAGAAAGTGAATGTTTTTGTATACGTGAATTTGCATTAATTTTGAAGATTTAAACAAAAAACCAAATAAAAATAAACTATCGAGATTCAAGTGTTTCATGGCAGTTCTGCTCTGAGTTGCTCTAAGTTGCTCTATTTCTATTTTGACAGCTGCCCTGCTCTGCTCTGCTCTAACCTGCTCTGAACTTTTTTTTTGGTCAGTAAACAAACCTATTTTGAAATTATTTCAAAAATATCAAAACGACAAAAAAAATACAATTAAATAATTTCGTTTTATTGCAATTAAACCCACAAATAATGTGTTGCTAGTACACCGCTGGTCCTTTATATCCAGCTCCGTGAACTGGCGTAGGCTATCCAGGAAGGAAGCTCCTAAAAAGCGCATTCTCGCGTGCTTAAAGCCGGCAGTGGCAGATGAAGTGCTCCACCGTTTCCTTCTCCTCATCATCTTTGCAACTCCTACAGCATCGACGGTAGGGTACACAGCCTTTCTGCGTGCCTACCAATGAGGCAGTGCCGGTTAATACCCCTACCAATATGGAGATTTCCCTCTTAGTTAGGGCATAAATGCGTCTAGACCAGTGGTGGCCAAAAAAGCATAACCCCTATGCACACATACATTCGAAGTTAGCATTTTGGCCATGTTTGTTTGGATATCCGACACCCTGGGGATTGCAGCCATATTTCGTTGGCTTGACGGAGTGTGTGCTCCTTCAGCATATGGCAAACCACATACCTAAGCGCTCTTTATCCTGAAGAATCTGCTTGGTAGTGGCCTGCGTGGTAAGCTCGTCTGCCTTACAGTTTCCCTCAATGTCCCTATGTCCCAGGTTTACGCGGTCCTGTTGGGCCATCTTCTGAAGAGATCGACGACACCTGAGCGTCAGTTGAGAGTTGGACGAGTAGGAGCCAAGGGATTTGATGCCGCTTGGCTGTCGCTGAAAATAACGATATCTTCTCCGATACCACGATTGCTTATCTAGGCAGCGGTGTCCAGGGTTGCCGAGACCTCCGAGTGGAAGACGCTGCAGTGATCAGGTAGTCTGAAGGAGAGTTCGAGGTTCAGATCCTGTGAATAAACCCCTCCTCCAACTCTGCGGTCTAACTTCGAGCCGTCGGTAAAAATGGAAATGCCGCCATGAGTAGCGGGACTCCGATCCATCCTCTTCCATTCTTCAATGTTTATTTTGAAACAGCTAACTCCGATTATTGTGGTCGCACAGAGATCTGTGCCCAGCGGAAGAAAAATGTGGGATCCCAGAATACTGGAGTGTCCAGTAGTGCTTGCGCCCCAGCCGGACGTTTCCCTTAGACGGCTTAGCCTTGAGGTGCACCACAACAGTGATGTGGGCCCCGGGCTGTAGTGGTGTACCAGAGAACTGCGCCTTTAATGAGCTGGCAAGGGAATCCACTGGACTGCCGCAGACGGGTCAATTGACACATACTTCTACTTCTCTTGCTATGAGAGACACAAACTTCACTCGGTTTTCACCGAAAAGGGTAATGTGACGTGGGCACTGGAACCTAAATGAGAGGTGTCCAGATAGACTTGGCCTCACTTTAATGAGAAATAAATAAAAGTTCATCATTAGCCTAAAGCGCCCGTTTTTTTGTCGTTGTAACGAAGCTACCCCCTGCCCAAACGTGTACTTTTCCTTGACCGAAATTGTCATCAATGTCTTCTAACGCGAGTTCTAAGAAACCAGCAGTTTTTACAGGGTTCTACTAAAGGAAATGGGTGTTAGAAGAGTGGGCTCCGAAGATCAGGTGAATAAATAGTTGGCGTTATGAGGAGACGAGCCGCATGCCGGCCTCTCTTTCGGTAGGGGTTCAGGCTATATAAGTAGGAGTTTACCCTGCTACGATATCCAGAACGTAATTTAGCCAAAGTGATCCTTATCTCTCGAGGAAGATGACGCTCTCGTCAGCAACATGAAGTGTTGGAGTATGTAAAACGGCCAACAGACGTCTCATGAATGTGCTTCAGGACCTGCTTTTTTGCTTTTTGTTCCTAAAAACGACAGACGTTTGACGACCACTCAGATAGTTAGCTGACCAACCTTAAAGACAGGAGGGGGGGAGTGATGAATCGTCCAAATCGGAAACCAGCTGAAAGGCTTGAAGATAGATCAAGGGCAACTAGGACCATCATGTAGTTAGTCCTTTTCTGGTTGAGTCCGTCAACTATTTGAGTGTTTATGGCATTGAAGTCAGAAGTTGTACTCCTAATTTTCCGAAAGCCATATTTTCAAGCGCCTCTCTCTAGGCCCATACGGTGAACGTATTGGTTTCTCGACAAATTATTTCTGACGCAGATTTAGGGATGAGGGAGAAATCGAAATTAATAAACTAGGAAATAATCTTCCATTGCAACGGTTTTGGCCACATGCTTCAGCATAGCCTGATCAGTTGATGCGCCCGCAATGTGATAGATCATTAATGCAGTATCCACATGATTGATGTTACTCAAAAAATGAAAGAAATCGAGATGATCATCTCGTGAGATACCCAAAGGATTCTCTTTGAATTAGGCTTGACACGTTCAATTTGCGCGACTTCTTTTTATGTAACAACCCCGCATAGGCTAATAATAGCTCAGCAAAATCGACTTCGGTAATCAGGCCAGCATCATTTGGATGTTTTTGCTCAAATTCGAGTGTGAGCATTTCACGTTGTTTAAGCATAATTTATTTACAATATTTTTGACTGAAATAAAATAAAATTGTCATTGTCATTGTCAAATATATTGCCATTCTTAAAAAAACAGCGAACGTAGTAGATTTTTACGTGACACAAATTTATTTTTATCGGGAAGATGAGAAATTGAAAATAATTAAAGGCCACTTTAAAGTGAGGAATAGTTTATCTGCCCGATAAGTAAAGTGCATAAATGCATAAATCTATCCACAATTATGGAGGAAGAATCACCAACATCCAGCAAAAATCTTAAAGGTAAGCTCCTGTGCAGTGCCAATATATATATTATTATTATTCGAAGGCGGTTAGAGTGAAATCGAAGAGAAAACCAACGCGTTTGCCAGACTTCTCGGCGGCAAAACTGATTTGCCAATGCTTTTGAGTGTTGTGGGCGGCGCTTCTTTGACGCTCAACTTTGTGGTGCTCTCGCTCAAATCGTCCAACTCAGAAGAGATATCCTGCTCCTCTGAGGAACTGCGTTCGACTGTGGCGCTGAGCGGCTGTACCGCCGGCGGTGATAGTGTGGGCATATGGGCTGTCTTTATCCTGCAACTGCTCCTGCTGTCTTGATAGCGGACTGTGTTGTTGTCATATGCTCATCCGCGCTTACGAAAATTTTGTATAGTAAATTTTCAAAATAATCACCACTCGTGCGATTCATAACATGTTTCTATTTCTTTATTTTTTCAGGATTTACAGACGGTGAAACAAAATTTGAATTGGACATCTAAAAAGATTTGTATCTAGTAAAATTTAACGAGCTACAAAACTGCGTACTCAAAAAAATTCTAAAAATTCTGTGCAAAAAGTTGGAAAACTTGCTAAAAATTTGTCGAATTTTCCTGGATTTTGCACAGACTTTTAAGCTTTAATTTAAAAAGCCCATGCTGTATTTTTACTATTACTTTCATAAAAAATTGGCGAAAATATTCAAAAAGAAGAAAGGATTGGTGAAAATTGCAATTTTATAGTGTACACTTTCTTTTGACACTGACTGTATATTGTACAATATATTTAATACTTGTTGAGTCTTACAACGCTGCTCAGCAGCAATATGAATTAATAAAAGATCTCAGTCTAGTTGTTCACAACAATTCTTAAACATCATTTCTACATATCTTGTTTTTTGCATAAATAGAAATATTTGGATGTGGTCTTTCTAAAATGGTTACTTTTAGTGTTGGAAAGTCCAGATAAGAGACTTGTAGCAAAACTCGCAACGAAACGAATATATGAAGGGCTCAGAACCAAAAGGATCTAAGTGACATTTTTTTTTTTAAATTGAGTTATACCCATATTTGTATAGTTAAATATAGTGTCTGTTTGTTGACAATGCGATTAAGTATGCAGTTTTGTAGCCCGTTTAATTTTAGTATAACAAAGTGCTAAACTTAAGTTCGTAGGAAGTCTCGCTGATTTTTGGCAATTTTTTTTCTGGATCTTATCTCAATTCAACGTCGATGTTACTTAGATCCTTTTGGTTCTAAGCCCTTCATATAATGCTATAAGGAGTACATAGAAATATTTTTTATTATTATCGTCAGTGTTGTCCAGGCCCTATGCCCTTGAACAAATTTTGTTTTTGTTTTGCCCTGAAATATAGGCACAGATACAAATTTACACTTTGAATTCAAACAAAAACCCTTCGGTATGAAGCTCAGGCACTTCCGTAAGAAATTAAAATTTACACTAACAAATTGACAATGAAAAAATTTTGAAAAATATTGAATCACTGAAAAAATTGCTTTCGAATTTAATTTCTCAATTCTTGTTTTTGTATGAAAAGTGTAATCTTGTATTTATGGCTATAATTCAGAGTATAACACAAACAAACGTGCTGCATAGGGCGTGAGCCAGCAACATGAATTAACTGATCCAACTCAAGTAGAGTTGCATAGCAAGTCTTTAATTTGAACCCTTTTTATTTCACCTAGTTCGGTTAATACTGATTCACTTACATCTTCACGCGGAGCCTGCCCTTGATTAAAGTGATGCTCGGCGCATTCTGCGTCTTCCTCCAAAAGGTAGTTTTTACTAATGCATATATTGTGAAGGACGCAGCAGGCAATAATAAATTTTGCCATTGTTTCAACATCGTGGAACTCCAGTTTCATAAGCTGTCGAAAACGACATTTCAAAAGTCCAAATGCATTTTCAATTTTTACGCGCGTTTGGCAAAATTTATAATTGTACTCCCTTTCAGACTCAGTAAGATTTCCATAATCACGGTAAGGAGTTAATACGCCGAGTCTCCTAGAATATGATAATCGGGCGAACATAGCTCAGGCAGCTCTTTGTTAATAAATGATAACTTTAGCACACGAGAATCATGCATTTTACTTGGAACACCGGTAAAAACATCCAAAAATTTCAAATTAGCATCGCAAATTCCTTGCATGGTTAATGATATGCCATCATGCCTATTAACATATGTTGATCTGATTTTGTGCTTTGGAGTTCTCACAGTTATGTAGGTACCGTCAATACAACCTAACACATTTGGAAAGCCAGAAATACTTTTGAACTTATCAGCCATTTCTTCTTTAGCTGCGGGATCTTTCGGAAAGCAAATCTCCTCTGAAGCAATATCATTGACCAAAAAGTTTAGCACTTGATTAAAAATCTTGTGGACTGTAGACAACGACATATTGAAAAGATTTCCAACCTCCCGGAAAGTAGTTTTATTACTAGAAAACCTGTTATGGAATGTAAAACATTATTTTAATATATTAATAAATATAATAAAGAATAACTAAGATTACCACAAATACACAAGCATTTGCGTTTCTGGAGTAAATGTCAATCGTCCACCTTTTTCCGGCCCTTTTATAACATAACTGCTGCTGGAGTACCTATCGATGAGGTAGTATGCACTCTCCCTGTTCATCCTGAAGTGTTTTTTAAACTAGATGTGGAGAAAAATAACAACTCAATCAACTTATAATTATTTTGCACAAAACTGTGTTACCTCTGCAGCTGTGTACGAGTGGACCACATCATCAACAAAATAAGCAACACTCGTTCTTTCTTCTTTTCTTTTTATGCACATAAAAGCCTCCTCGCCTTCGGATGAGGACGTGGACGACACCAAAAGCTCGTTTGCTACGCTATATACATGAATAATTAGGTTTCGCTTATCACCCATATTTATTTTTTATCGCAAAATTTAATTTATTTCACCAAATTTATCTGTCAAGTAAACTTTTCGTCAGCTGATTTTCAGTGCAGCCAGCGACCCTGGCAAAGCTTCAGAGGGTAAAAAGTGTGAGTTTTTTACATTACTGTAGTGTACATTTTTCTGGAACGAACATATATTCGGTTTGACGTTTTACCTTCAATTTGTAAACGAAAACGGAAATATGAAGAGTGTAACAAAAATGCGCATTTTTTTTATGGAACGAAATCACCAATAGTATCCCTGTAGGGCGCTTGAGACCAAAAAATTTGATCTTGGGTTATGCTGCATATCTTGAAAACTGGTGTAGTTAAGTAGTGAATGCCTCTGGATGACGCATACCCAATAAGGCTCATTCATTGTAAATTGGTGGCAAAAAAATGACGTCGAAACCGGGAAAAAACGAAAAAAATTTCAATAAATAGGTACAACATCTCAAATCAACAAAACAAGACAGTGTATATTTATATATTTTTAATGATTTTTTTCAACGAAAACCCTGAAAAAACGTTTTTTTGGCCTTAAAACCAGGTTTGGGGTGTTACAAATCTTGTAAAGGGTGTTTCGGGTATAACGTTAAAAGTGTATTCAATTTTTTTTTTGTAGCACTGTGTTATTCATAATTAGCAGTCGTCGAACGAAGCTAATATAAGATATCGCACACCTAGATTTAAAGGGAGTTAATTAAAAAATCTTAAATTTTAAGCTATGCATACTACCGCGCTCTCTCATTCAATACCCACCGATCTGTATACTCGATTAACTAATGCCTACACTACTAACCGAGAAAAGGGCTGTTAAAATTTTAAAATGCCATTGGGATATATGGGAGAGGCAGCCAGTTTTTCGAGATTTTTGAACATTTTGATTATTTGAGTTTATCGTTTAGATCTAGGTGTGCGATATGTAGAGGATCGAGTATCAACAATGTAAACAAGCATTTGTGGATTCAAGCGCTTGTATTACGTTGTCATTATACTTACGTGGGTGTTTTCTTCAATAATTTACAGTTTGTAATTGAAATATTCAGCGGAAGTTGTTATTGAAGCAATTATGTAATAGTAACATTATCCAAGTTAAATTTTTGTTGTGCGATGCCTTGAGCTGTCTTCGAAGGCTTTAAGAGCATTAATTAAAGCTGCTTTATTGATGCCAAATAATTTCCTTTTAAGTAATTAAATACTTAGCTATCGTTTAATAAAAAGTAACAGAAGTCGGAGGCATCAGATCAATGCTACTGCAGCAAAAAAGACAAAAGGTTAATACTTACAATTTTCTCAATCTCTAAAAAAAATTAATCATCTACATATGTATGTATGTATGTATGTGGCCGAAGGGAAAATTCATTATGAAAACTCAAGAAGAAAACTCACGCATACAATTTATTGAATTCTATTTTTAATATACATACCCATTGCTATTTTTATCTCTTATTTCTTCTTATAATTAATCAAACGTGTTTTTCTTTACTTAACAGGTGCACTTTCAGCTAGCTCGAGTCTCATACCCGGTGGCCATTGCCGTGACTACAATGGCAAACTTTACGAAACGGGCATGCACTATATGCCCGGACCAGACTCTTGTCGCCTCTGTATATGTGACAGCGGACTGCCAAAGGCGTGCAAGATGGTGCTCTGCGAGGCATTCAGCAAATGTAAATCGTTTCAAGTGGGTAGCGGCAACAACTGCTGTGAGGTGATCTGCCTTGATGATCAGTTCACAGATGGTAGCACTGATTTTGGCATTTGACTGGTGGCCAGTGGCATTACAGCAACGCTTTCACTGTCTTTACTTTTCTTTTTGGTGAATCGTTTGCGACAACGCAAGATACGTGCACGCGAGAGTCGCCAGAATGCAGAAGATCAACGCAGCATTGTCGGCAGTATTGGGTGAGTAAAATAGTGAGCGCGCATCACGAAATCGTTTTAAATAAATAAATTTTCTAATTGCAGTTACATTGCTGGAAATATGGGTTACATGGAGGGCAATATGAGCGGTATGGATTATTCATATGCCAGCGGTGCATCACACTATCCCCTCTGGAAACCGGCTAGTGGTTATTTTCCAAGAGGTGAAGCACCACCCCCATACGAAGAAGCTGTTGCCATTTCACAGGCTGAAGCTTTGAGCGCACAATGTACGGTTAGCGTAGCAACGACAGCACATCGTGCAATGGGTCTTAATGCTAACGTCACACCCGTGGAGTTGACAGCTGAAATGAGGCGTAATATGCAACAGCAGCAGCAACAACAACAACAAACATTAGTCCAACAACATGCTATACATTTACATCAGCCAACGGCGCATCACGGTGTTGGTGGCATGAATGGCACTAATGCCGTTGGTAGTATGTCGAATAGCTCACAGCATCATATGGGTGGTGCATTAACAACAACAACACAACCACAACATCATCAACAATCGCACAATCAAATAACACAAAGCACAACTAATTTAATAAATATAAATATTAATAGTGGTGGAAATGTGACTACAATAGCTACAGGAGAGAATCATCAGCCGCCATATAGGTAAGAGATTAAAGAAATATTTATAGTATTAATACATAGCTGGGGAACTTCGATTAGAATTAGTAATCATTACGATTAGAAAAAAAAGTAATCTAATCAATTAGATTTTTTTGATTCCTAATGTTTTAGATTACTAATTGATTAGATTAGAAGTAATCAAAACTAATGGCGATTACCGATGATTAGCATATCTAATCAAAACTAATCAAAAGTAATAAAAAAAATCGATGGGATTTCTCGATTAGTTCTGATTAGATCAATTATTTTGAAATATTATATTGTGATTATTTTTCGTTTAATTCATAAAGTAACAAACTTTAAAGAAGTTTTATTCAAAATTTCATTAACATTATATGTATCACAAAAAGTTTATATTCGACTTCATTAGTACCAACTTTTCAAAAGAAAAGTCAGACAATGAATTCCGTCTTGGGTTATTGACTATTCCAGCAAATGAAAACAGCCTTTCGACAGGCGTTTATGACGTAAGCGGGGTATTGAACGTTAGACACGCTTTCTTCAGTGCACCATATTTCTTCCAAATTTCAGGACCTGGCGTCGGGTCATTCAAATACGCGTATAGCTGATTGCTAACCACTTCTTTGAAATCGTTTGACCCGGTTGGTGAAATTGGTGTTTTGGGAATTAACGCCTCTTCATCATCTTCTAGAACCAGAAAAATATTTAGTTCGAAAAATCATAAAATATTGATAAAATTACCTTCATTATTGAAATCATAAAAAGAGCTTTCATAGTCTAATTGAGGCACGACTGTTTCAAAACATGTGGAATCATTTTGGAAGAAAGTGCTTATTACGTCAATCACCCCTTTACTGATCTGCTCATGAGTACAGTCAGGTGAAGTTTTTTGGATAACCCGCAACCATTTCATTTTCACATTTGGTGTTAATACAGCTGCCGCTAATGGCATATTTACCTCAGGAGCCAATGTAAAACACAGTTTAAACCTTTCTCTCAATTTATGTTCTAATTGTACTGCTGTTGAGCTAACATAGCTCAAAACTTCGGGTTGTTTTTGATAATTTTAGCAGTTTATTACTCAAAGAAAATAACGCAGGAATAATACACCCATATTTCACATTGGCTTCACCTTGGAGAAAGTCCAAAGTTTGGGAAATAGGCTTCATTAGCAGCTTGTATGACTCCAAATATTAAAAATCACTTGATGTAAAAGGAGACAGATTCAGCTCACCGGAAAGCTCATTCAATTTCTCCTTGTACTGTAGTAACTTCAGGATTGCATCATATAGTGAGTTCCACCTAGTTACTGCAGGTACAACCAGAGCTGAACCTAAAATGCTCTGAATGATTTTATGCACGCGTTTTTCTATTAGCTGATGATTAGCGGTGCATTGGCAAAAACAATATAAACATTGCAGCGACAACTGCAATGCTTCAAAAGGGAAGGTAGAACAGACAAAAGTATTGTGCAATGAGTAGCTATGAACAACGAATGTCCGTAGAGGTGCAAAGAGGCGCGTGTACCATGAAAGCTCAGTGCTCTCTTCTCTGCTTCTGAATCTTTAACAAAAAAAAAAACGAGATTATATGGGTCGTCATATTTACAACTAAAAAATAGATTGGCCTGAAATATTTTTTATAACCAGGTGGACCTTGATGCAATATTATGAAATATTCAAAAATATTTATATCATGTGAATAAACAAAGTATACAAAAATAAATAATTTTTTTTGTTTTACAAAGATATTTCAAAATAGTTCATCTAATCAAAACTAATCGAGAAAACTAATTGATTTTTTTTTTTGATTAGTTTTGATTAGATATGCTAATCGTCGCTAATCGCCATTAGATTTTTGATTACTTCTAATCTAATCAAGAAGTAACTATTAGAATAGCCATCTAATCATAATTTAATCAATTACTTTACAAAAACAAAATTTCTAATCCGATTACTAATCATTAGGATTACTAATCATTAGGATTACTAATCATTATTCCCCAGCTATGTATTAATATTATAAACATGAATGTTTGATACTTTTTAAAATTTTTATCAATTTAAACAACCCTGCGCCATTGTTTCAATGAAACAATCGATAAGTGAGATGCTGCAAAAATTGGGTTACACGAATGCCTTAATCTGTGCATGGGTCGGTGCCAGAGGTTTCAACAGGACTAGGATTTATTTCGACAAATGCTCGAAATAGAAAGTTAAAATACGTTCATGTAAATTTTTATTTGAACGCTCTAGCTTTAGCAGTTTTCGAAATACTTTAGTGTAGGGCAATGCTATGAAGATTAAAAAAGTTTTAAAAATTGAAAAAGAAAACATGGAATTAAGAGAAAAACTTGAAAAATTTCTAAAATTTAAATTGTTTGAAATTTTTCAAATCCTGTTAACTGTCGGAAGTAATTTTGAAGGAAACTAGCAAAGCAATCAATTAATTATTATACGCTTGAAGTACTGTTAGAAGTAAGGAATTTAGGTCATATGAATTACATATGAAAAGGTCAAGGAAGAGCGCAACGGTCACGATGTTATGATGTAGGTATTATTCATTTATGAATATTTAAGTACGTTCTTGTATTGGGTCCCGTACGATATGTCGAAAAAAAATGTCGAATTTCCAAGACCGAATTTAAAAAAATTTTAAAATACCAAAGAGATTTTTGACCGAAAAAAAAATGTCGAAAAAATTCAAATGACCGAAAAAGGTCGAAATTTGGATGCTTAATGTAAAATTTCGGAAATTTGAGTTTAACAACGTATTTTATGACAGTATACAATTATTTATCACTTCCTTACCTTTTACCAAGAACTTTTCAACAATTTTCCAATACAAAGCCTATTCAACTTTTCCCCTTGTTAGAGGTAACAACAGAAATATTCTCAGACATTTTCGGGCTACAAACTGCACATGTAAAAATTACGATTGAGAATGACCTTTGATTTGTGTTTATTAAAAGTATAACACTAACCATTTGGTAATGATCATTTCGAGAAAGTTACCGCGAATTTAACACATCATTCATTACATTGTTTCTACATCTTATATATTTTTTTTTCGACATTTTTTCATTCGACATTTTTTTTCGAGACATTTTTTTTTTCGACCTTTTGTGTTTTCGGCAAATTTTTTTTCCACATTTTTTTTTCGACATTTTTAGTTTCGACTTCTTTTTTTTCGACATATCGTACCAGACCCTCTTGTATTCCATTCGCATTCGCGAACAAGAACGCCTGAAAAAATGCTCACATCGTTCGCGGTAGCAAATACATTCGCGAAAACATAAAGTCCCGAAAACTTTCCCAAAATGAATGATGAAACAATATGAAATTATTCTGACAACAATCTCAAAATGATCCTAAAACAATCTCGGAATGATCCAAAATAATGTGGAAATTATGGGATCCCAAAAATTTTGCGAAAACTATTCCAAAATTATTAAAAAAAGTTCGGAAATTATTCCGAAAACAATCCCAAAATTACAAAACAATCCCGAAATTATGGGAAAATGATTCCGAAAAGTACCGAAATTATCCCGAAAACAATCCCAAAATGTTTCGAAAACGTTCCCGAAATCAGCCAAAAATAATAACGGGAAAAGCCTGAATTTTTGTCGACAATATCCCGAAAAAGGCCCAAAATGATCTCGACTACATGTTCCCAAATAAAACCTAGAAAGGATTTGTTTTGGTTTATTTCTCTCGGGAACCGCTTGACCGATTTGGATGAAATTTTGAAAATAGATAGTATGGTTGATTCTTAGACTATCCACTTGGGGCGGGTTACAGGGTTGCCACCTATCTAATTTTTTTAAATTATGGAGCAACATATCGCACACCTATATCTAAAGGGAGCTAATTCAAAAATCTTAAATTTTGAGATATGCATACTACCGCTTTCTCCCATTCAATACCCACCGATCTGTATACTCGATTAACTAATAGGTACACTACTAACCGAGAAAATTTAAAATGCTATTGGGATATATGGGAGAGCAGCCAGTTTTTTGAGTTTATCGCTGTTTAGATCTAGCTGTGTGATATGCCAATAAGGGTATCAAATGGAAGGTATTTTCAACCGTATTCCAAATATGATAATTTCAACCAGCGTAACCCCTAGGGTTGCCTCCTGACCGCGTTTTATTTATTTTACCTTACGTATATTTGTATATTCAGACTATCTCGGGAACCACTTGACCGATTTGGATAAAATTTTGAATATAGATATTTAGTATGGTTATGGTCTTAGAATCAAGACTATCCAATTGGTGGTTGCCAGCTGGGCGGTTTACAGGGTTGCCACCTATCTCAATTTTTTTAAATTTTGTAGCAAAATATGCCAATATGTTGATACCCATGAAAGATATTTTCGCCGACATACCAACTATAATATTTTCAGGTAGGGTAGCCGCCCAGGGCTACCATTTTACCGTATTGTATTTGTATTGTATATTTTTGCGATCATATTAGGATTATTTTACGATCTTTTTGATATCATTTAGGGGTCATTTTGGAATAATTTTGTGGCTATTTTGAGATCATTTTGGGTTCGATTTTGGATTAATTTGAGTGAATTTTGGGGTAATTTTCGGATCATTTTGGAGTCATTATGCGATAATTTTGGGATTATTTTTGGATCATTTTGAGATAATTTTGGGCAGTTTTGGGATTATTTTTGGATCATTTTGAGATAACTTTGGGTAATTTTGGGAACATTTGAGGGTCTTTTGGGGTCGTTTTGGTATTATTTTGGAAACATTTTTGGATAATTTTGGGATCATTTTAGGGTACATTTAAGGGTGTTTTTCAGGTCATTTGGGAATCAGTTTAGGAACATTTTGGGATCATTTTATGGAAATTTTGGGATCATTTTTGGGTCGTTTTGGGTTCAATTTCGTATCATTTTTGGACATTTAAGGGTCTTTTTGGGATCATTTTAGGATTATTTTTGGGCAATTTTGGGTAAGTAAAGTTAGCGCTAAATTGATAGCACCGAGCAAGCTCGGTCACCCAGGTACTTTGGTACATTACACTCCATATATGGTCAGGAATTCGAATTTCTGTATGCCCTTCGAGAAACAACGAAAATCCATTTTTTTTGGCCCACCCTAGTATGTATGTATTCTGTTTTGAAGATGAACGATAAGAAGAACGCTCCGGCATTGATTCGAGAATGATAAGAACGATGTGAATCTTTGTATGCATTCTTATTAGACTTTATTGTAGAACAACCAATCATGAAGCGCAATCCACGTAACACAAATTGGCAGTTACACAATGAAATATTAGACAGAGACCTCCCAGTAATGCCCTCACAAGCCCCCTCATCAGTAGAGGAGCTGGAGGATCTTGTTACTACATTTACATCGGCGCTCGCAAATGCTCTAGGACAGGCTTGTCCAGTGCCAAAACCACGGGGTAAACACAGGCCACATTGGTGGTCCTACGATTTGGACTCGTTCCGCAAGTCATGCCGGAAACAATTTAACAAGGCCAAGAGCCTCGGCTCTGAGCCTCATTGGCACGAATATAAAGCTAAACTTAGGGCCTACAAAAAAGCTCTGAGACAGGCGAAGAGAACTTCGTGGAGAAATTTCTGCACTGGCGTCGAAAAGGTTGACGACACAGCGAGACTTAGACGAGTCCTCTCGAAAAGTCAAACAGCCATCAGCTATTTGCGAAAAACTGACGGATCCTGGACCAGCACGGAAGAGGAAACCCTTGAGCTGCTCTTGAATACACATTTTCCGGGGAATCTGCATGACGCACCACTAGTACCTGCAACAAACCTGGCAGTAAAAATACCCATCACTGAGGAAAGGGTAAGGTGGGCAGTTAAGAGCTTTGAACCGTATAAGGCTGCCGGGCCGGACGGGATTATCCCCGCGCAACTTATAAACACGTTGGAGACATCAGCTAAATGGCTGGTATTTCTCTTCACAGCCTGCCTGGCTCTCAACCACATTCCGGGCTCCTGGAGAAGCGCCACGGTAGTGTTTATCCCTAAGGCTGGGAAGGCATCCCACTACGAGCCAAAAGACTACAGACCGATCAGTCTCTCGTCCTTTGTACTCAAAACCTTTGAGAGGATACTAAGCGACTACCTCTCAACGACTATTGATAGCAACCTAATCTCTAGCTATCACCATGCATACACCAAGGGTAAATCAACAGAAACCGCTCTGCACAGCCTAGTATCTGTCATTGAGAAATCGCTGTGTGAAAAGGACTACTGTCTCGTGGCCTTCCTAGACATTGAGGGGGCTTTCAACAATATAAGCCCGGAGGCTATCAACTCCGCTCTAACTAATCTGGGCGTAGAGAGGCCTCTAACTGGTTTAATTGACCAACTTTTAATGGGAAGGAAAATAGCTTCTTCACTTGGTACGGTTGAGTTATCACGCTATGTCACAAGGGGAACACCCCAGGGTGGTGTTCTTTCCCCGCTTTTATGGAACCTCACAGTCAACTCGTTGCTACGTGACACAAGCTGGGGAGGTGGGAAGATAGTGGCATACGCAGACGATTTAGCTATTGTATTCAGAGGCAAGTTCCCACAAACTCTGTGTGACCTGATGCAAGTAGCACTGCGAGAAGTTTCGACGTGGTCCTCTCGCTGCGGACTTAGTATCAACCCGGGGAAAGTGGAACTTGTCCTCTTCACCAACCGGTACAAAATACCGCCACTAAGCCTACCAGAACTAGATGGCACGCGCCTGGGCTTGTCGGATAAGGCCAAGTTTCTGGGCATAGTTCTGGACAGGAAACTGAATTGGAAGGAGAATGTTCTTCAGCGCCAGAAGAAAGCTTGCATCGCTCTTTACACATGCAAAAGAGCCAATGGCAAAAAATGGGGGCTCAGCCCTAGAGTATGCAGTTGGATCTACACGGCCATCATTCGTCCAATCATGCTATATGGAGTCGTCGTATGGTGGCCTGCGCTGAGCAAGGCAACATACCTGAATCTGTTGCGGAAAGTCCATAGATCCAATATGATCTGTATAAGCGGTGCGCTAAGGACAACGCCCAACGAAGCCCTCCAGGTCATTCTGGGCATTTTGCCACTTGATATGGAAGGGTTTCGGTCAGCAGCGGCATCAGCTCTGCGCCTAAGAGAAACCTCCAGTTGGGGTGCGGGTACTATTGGACACTCCAGTATTCTGGAATCTTACAGCTTTCTCCCTCTAAGCACAGATCGTTGGGCGACCACTACAGTCGGCGATAGCTGTTTCAAAATAAACATTCCCAGCAGAGAAGACTGGGAGAGGACGGATTGGTGTCCCGAAACAAATAGTGGCACTTCCATATACACCGACCGCTCGAAGTTGGACGGCAGAGTTGGAGGAGGGGTTTATTCAAGGGATTTCGACCTTGAGCTCTCCTTCAGACTACCTGATCATTGTAGCGTCTTCCAGGCGGAAGTCTCGGCAATCCTAGACGCCGCGACCTGGTTAAGCAAACGTGTTATTGGAGAAGATATCGCTATTTTCAGCGATAGCCAAGCGGCCATCAAATCCCTTGGCTCATACACGTTCAACTCTGAACTGACGCTCAGCTGTCGTCGATCTCTTCAGGAGATGGCCCAACAGAACCGCGTAAACCTCATATGGGTCCCGGGACATAGGGACATTGAGGGAAACTGTAAGGCAGACGAGCTTGCCAGGCAGGGCACGACCAAGCAGGTTCCTCAGGATAAAGAGCGCTTAGGTATGCCGTTTGCCACATGCAAACTAATGCTGAAGGAGCACACACTCCGTCAAGCCAACGAAAGATGGCTGCAATTCCCAGGGTGTCGGATATCGAAACAAACCTGGCCAAAATGGGATCTTAAAAGGTCTAGACGCATTTATGCCCTAACTAGGAGGGAAATCTGCATATTGATAGGGGTATTAACCGGTCACTGCCTCATTGGTAGGCATGCAGAAAGGCTAAGTGTGCCCTACCGACGATGATGCAGGAGTTGCAAAGATGATGAGGAGGAGGAAACAGTGGAACACCTCATCTGCAACTGTCCGGCTTTAAGCGGCGCGAGAACACGCTTTTTGGGAGCTCCGTTCCTGGATATCCTAAGCCAGATCGCGGAACTGGACATAAAGGACTTGATGGCCTTTATAAAGTCATCTAAGTGGTTCGAGGAGGAGTACCGGTGTCGGTTTAGGAGTGTCAGTCCCGGGATTCTGCTATGTGGAAAATCCCAACAACACAGGGATTTTCCATTTGGCTGGGTCCCGGGACTGACTTTCCTTGTGTTGGTGGTATCACAACGGGCCTTTCAAAACTGGCCTAAGTGTGCCTCTGCGGCAGCCACTTGAACCTAACCTAACCTATTAGCGGATACGAATTCAATATTTTATTTTTGAACGCGAATGCGAACAAGGGAGACTGAATGTTTACGAAGTTTGATCAATAGTACTGATTATCGATTATTTTTTATTTGATATGGCTCAAATATCCCAGTTGTGAATGGTTCACAAACCCACATAAAACTTCTCAAAATCAATCTAACCGTTTAGCGATTGGTTTACCTTTATACGAACACCCAGAAGAACTTTGTAGAGATTATAAATATGTAAAATACAAACTTCGCATAAAAAACATTGTTATCACTTTTGTGTATTGCAGTTTACAACATGAGAATAGCGGCAATGTACAAGAATCGCAACACCATCAGCAGCTAACACAGCCATTGCAGCAACAGCAACAACTAATAAATACCACTCACATAGCCAATGGCAATGGTGGACGTCTACATTTGACTACCGCAGCACCTAGCAATTCAATTTGTGTGCAAACTCTAACAAGTGGGGGAGTTGGCGGAAATTGTTTTTCTTCAAATTCGAATAATCTATTAACTAATCAATCTAACAAATCAATGCACCAGCAACAACAACAGCAGCAGCAATTAACTGCAAACGTTTCATGTCAATCGCTACAACAGGCCATGACGTCCACGATTGGTGCTGCCTCCACAAGTAGTGAGTGCAGTTTTAAAAATTGCCATCTAAACATAAGTGCTGCCAATGCCACAGCATCATCATCGGCATCTATAGCCGGCAGTGCACCACAGCGTCGTTCACAACACCGCAACGCACTGCCCATGCAAACTGCCACGCACGTATCACACGATATGCTACAACAGTTTGTTACTGTAGCTGATGTCGAAATCAATGGCACTGCTGTTGGTTATCATTCACTGGCGAATGCGGCAGGAGGCAACAGTAGCGGTGGTGGTGGCAGTGAAGTGGACTTGCTTTCCCCTTCTGCTGCCGCACAAACATCGTCACCATACTCTACTGGATCCTCGCATATGAAAGGTGCCATTTCAACGCCCAGTATTGATGTGCTGCCTTTGATTAACAGTGGCATTGCTACAATCTCAAATAATACCAGCGATTCGATTACTCAAACTTCACTTAGCGCTGTCGCTGGTTCTCAAACATTGCCCACAAATGCACATACGCAAACGCTTAAAAGCAACAACAGTACCAACAGTAGTCACAGCAACAAAACTCCTTCCTCTTCACGCCGTTATCATCGTACAATACCGCGTTACTTTGCGCTAACGGATCCATTAACGGCCAAGGAGGCATATGGTGTAAGTAAAAGTAAATCAGACACAAGTACACGTATCGCAGCCGGCACAACAAAAAAATCCACTTGTCAGTGCCCAGTGCAACACGTTCCAATGTCGTATATGGCTGCCGCACAATTCAGCAGTGTAGCTCAGTGTGCTAGTAACAGTGCTCTACTCTCAGCATTGAATAGCAAATTAAATTCGACTAGCCATTCAACTGCCGCATCGCAAACATCATCACCCTCATCAACCTTGCTAACATACCATGGTGGTGGTGGCAGCAGTAGTTCGGGACGTTCCAATAATATCCAAACTTTGAGTAACTCGCAGCGTGCCAAATCCTCCAATAGTCTACAACAGCATTCAACCATGAACGATATGAACAATCCTAATGGAGGTGGTGGCACCCTGAAGCGTAGCACACATTCAACAGGCAACAGCACAAATGCCAACACTGCCAGTAGCAACAACAGCATCAACAACAATATCACGGCTAATTATGATACGAAAATTGCAACTATTTCGAAACAAGTTGGTGATAGCACAACTGCTGATTTGAGCGGTGTGAGTACAGTGAGTGGTGGCCATCGTCATCATTCTACACATCATACACATCATGCACACCATACCCATAGTAGCGTGGTGTTGCCAACGCAGGCGCATGAGGAGAATATGCCAATAGTGTTGGGCCGTGTGCAAAAGCGTTCGAGCGGTGAACGCGAAAGAGAGCGTGAACGTGAACGCGACCGAGAAAGGGAACGAGAACGTGCACGTAGTGCTAGTAGTGGTCGTGCTAGCAGTACCAGTACTGCACATCAATCTGAGACGAGCGCAGCTGCAATTTATTTGAATGGCAAGGTAAGTGATGAATGTGGTAAGGTTTATACCGTTATAGGATAAATATATCTGTACGCTGCAGGTCTAAGTATGCCTTCTCTGCAAAAAATGCTAGCAGTCTAGCATGAGTCTGATATGCCCCCGCAGGGGTAGGGTTAGGGGTTTAGAATATGCCCGAGGTAGGCATACCTGTCGTAAGAGGCGACTAATATGCACATAGGTAATGACGTGCTAAAGCGATGGCTAATCTACGGATATGATGCCTCTCAGTTCTAATTACCTATATTCTCCTTCCTCATGGATGGAGGGATGACGAGACCTAGAAGGTTCCACTGGTCATACCAAATCGCTGCCGCGACAGTCGGGCAGTACCACAAGGGAGTACCGCGGCGTACCGGGTTCATATCCGGCCAAGGACTGTCAATTTCGGCATCACTCCTCAAAACCTTCGGGGAGTGTTTTTGATGTTAACAACAACAACAACAACAGTCCGATATGAGTGAAAGAATCATGCGAATAATGCCAATTTTGATCTCTTCCTAAGTATTGAAATATTCCCTTTTGAGTGCGACCTGTAAATAAAGTAATTCTACTCTGATATGCCTGAACGGATACTTTCGGAGAGATCCGACATGATCTTGGTCTTTCCAACGGAAAGAACGAAGCCGATGGCTTTTAATTCGTTGGACTATGTCGATATCTGGGTAGAGCTTATACAACTCATCATTAAACTTTCTTCGGTAAACACGGGTAATATAGCAACTTGTAGAGCGTGATTTTTGTTTACATTTCGGTCAGTATATAGCAATTGTTACTCCAACCTTCTGTGAATATTCCACGCAACATATGCAAATGCATTCATTTCTGAAGATGAACGTTCCCTACATTGACTTGAGAATCCATTGGAGAATAGCTCACGAATGTATTCGCGAACGTAAACGTGTTCAATCTTTCTATGCGTTCTTATTCGATATTGCAAAATTTTATTTTTTATACGAACAAACGAGAGTAAGTGTTTCCGAACCCTGTTGAAAACACCGTACCTTAATGAAAATTCACCACTTTCTGAAGTAGGGTGTTCTTTAAAAATATTTTGGAGATCTTCGATTTCGCCGTCAATATTTACTTTGATATTTAGATTGGCTTACCTTTTTCCAATTTAAAAATGTTTGCAACAGTTTTTGAAACACATTACTTTCCTTATTCATTCACCGAAATTAGGTCGACGCATACATGAACTTTCCTCAGCCGCAACATTTCAGCTCTCTCCACTCACAACAGCAGCAGCAGCCACATCACCACCACCATCAACAGCAACAAACCAACGATACAAATCCCGTATTACCACCGAAACTAAACAAATCTTTAACGAATTTAAAATCTACAACAAATAACAATCATAGTATTACGACCTCTACAACAACATCAACGTCTGCTTGTAATACTGCTGCTGCTGCCACACCCACACACACAACTACTGACACTGCCATTGTTTCTTCCAATTGTACAGCCGTACAAACAATATACACTCCCAGTAAGCCAACCACATCCACATCAGTATATGCGACGCGCAAAGAACACCATAGTCATAATGAAGCAGTAGGTGGTGGCACTAATAACGCTACTTGCAATACCAACAAGAATTCACCACCATCACTGACCTTACCACTCTCACCGGCGTTAACAAATGATGGTGGCACGAGCAATACCAGTGGCGCCGGCACCGGTGGAAGTTATAACACTGGTTGCAGCGCCAACACGCATTCACATTCTAACGAAAAATCACCAAAGATAAATTCAAGCACCTTTTATCCACTTCAAAACAGCCATGTTACCTATACACTGCCAAAACATATTAGTGGCAAAGTTTCACTGAATAGCACCATTACTAATGTGGTGAGTAAAGTACCTTCCGTGATCAGTATACCAGTGTGTGGTGGCGAAGTCGATATTTATGATAATAATAATGGATGTGCAATAAATACGTATAACAAGCATGAAGAAGCACAGTCGACATCATCAACGAAAAATGCAGCTATAAATGTACGCAGTACAACATTGCCAAAGATATTACGTACCAAAAATCTGCAAGATAATGCCAAAGTGAGCAGTAGCAGAAAGAACAATAGCAATAGTACTAACAATAAAAACAATAGCAATACTAACAAAAATATGCCATCATCATCATCCAATAACACCGCATCTGTATCGATCAATGCGGTGACAGCATATTCGAAGTCATCAATGTCGCAATGTAATATGCCTGCCTATCCACAGCAATACTCGAGTCATCATAACAAAACAAAAACTACTACTTCAACAATAACAACAGCCAATGCAACAACTCAATTTAATTCCAGTCTTTCTTGTGGTGACATTTTATCTTCATCTGCTGCCGCTGCTGCTGCCAAACATTTACCCGTCTGCACCACTTCAAAGAATTGCCTAAATCCAAAAGAGCATTTTTTGCCAAATGACACTAGCTTAGACGATGATTATTTGAGTGAGTGTGAGAATTGTAAAATAGCACAAAGCGCCAAATATTATTTGAATGTTGAAGAGGATGAGGCAACACCGCAAGAGACAATGACACTACAACGCAAATCGATGGACGACAATAAGGAGGAACAAGAACAGGCATATTATCGAATTTCTCATACACTACCAACGAATCCCAAGAAGAATGCGTAAGTATTAAAAGCGTCAGTTAGTCAGTTTAGCAAGCCATAACCGCCGAAAAGACTGAAGCGACAAAAAAATTTGTTACACTAGATTAGGGCTGCCATAATTTTGTGACTGACGAGGTGGGCGCCTATAATGCGAAAGTGTACATAATAAAATTGCAATTTTCACCAAATTTTTTTTTTTTTTTTTAAGACATTTTTGGCAGAAATTGCAAATTTGTGGTGTTTCTTTTTACACTGACTGTGTGTATCGCGAAAAAATATGTATGTATTTTTCGACTTTTATTTAAATACTTAAGCAAACACACAAAAAAATAAAACTTAACAATTACGTTTAAATTCTATGAGATCCCGGCATTTCACAGCAGAAAATTGCTATTAGTTTACTTAGTTGCCTAACACGTTGCAAGATGAATATTTTATTATAGGACGATTTTCCTAAAAAGAGGACAATGTAGGGGTTAAGGAGGACAATTTGTCTTAATTTAGGCGTTAAGAAGGACAGCAGGACAAATTGCATAAAAAGGAGGACAAATCCTCTAAAAAGATGATGTAGACCAATTTTTATACTACAAAAAAATAAAGTGTATAAAGTTTGGCGCTTAAAACAAAATTGCTTTGGCCATAACTTTTAAAGTCTTTCGAAATATATTTTTTTTTCGGCGGCTGAGTGGAAGACCATTGACCCTGCGGGTTGGGGGTAAGAGGCGACTAAAAGCCCCTTCGACCCCGGGTACGGGGTGAAAGAAATCGTTTCCAGAACAGTCGGGCTAGTACCACAACAATAACAACATCACTCTATTTGAAAATATTTTTCAAAAATGCGCGAATTATCCAGAACTAATTTTTAATCAATTTCCGGCAAAAAACGAACATCAAAAATTATTTAGCAAAAAATATTTATAAATGGTGTCGCCCCTCGGCAGTCGTTTGGCAAACTCTCCCGAGTGTATTTCTGCATTGAAAAGTTTCTCAGCAAACATTCATTTGCTTGCAGATGCCGTTCGGAGTGGGCAAAAAACTGTAGGTCCCGCCAACTTGTAGGAAAAAAATCAAAAGCAGCTTACTACAAGTTGGAAGGAAGATTTGATATTTATTTGAAACGGTTTAATCTCTCTTGTTATATTTTTAACCATCTAACGAAAATTGCGACATGGGGTGTTTTTATTAAAAATCAAATTCAAAAACAGAGCTTTTTTGAAACAAATTTTGAGATAGGACGTTATTGATTATTGTTAGGGTGATCTTCCACTCACACGTCGAAATAAAAATAAAGACTACATGGTTTAAAAAAGGCCAAAGAAATGAGACTACAATTTGAAACAATATTTTATTCTCATTTCAGTCCAATTAAAAATAACAATCGTGAACCATGGTTTTCTGCAATCCCTGCTAGCTCATCATCTGAAGAGGATGTATACGAATGAGATTTAACGCACTTTCTTTAAAATAAGAAGTAAAAAATATTAACTAATACGCACCAAAGTAGCATCTAAATATACAGACCTAAAATATACATATACGATCGCGCACATACTACATAGCTCATACAAACAAACACATGCAAATGCAAGGGAAGGATCGAATCATCTATGTGTATGGATGCAAAAGCAACCAAAAAAAGTTTAAGGAGAAGTAAACAAGTATTAATCATAGTAGCCACAAAGTGAGGTAAGTCATGAATATTATGATAATAAATAAATGGCTAACACTTACATAGAGAAAATATATAACGAAAAATATTAAAGTTACGTATATTGAATTAGGGCGTCTAACAAATGAGAGTTATACATATTTAAATTTAAAGCACTTTAACGAGCCCTAAACACAATTTTGAAGTAACCAAGAGAAGGATAGATCAATAGTTTTGTTAAATTTGAAGCATTCTGCCAATATCGTATACGATATATGTAAGTAGCGGTCTGAAAAGGAACAATTATGGTATAATGGAGAAAAGGGAACAATTATTTATGGTGTATATATTTATATTTATATTTTGTATAACTGCTAAATGTACTTACTTACTAAAAATTTTGGATTTGTTTTTATATTGGGTTGATTTATCTTTACCTCTATATATCTACATATATATGTAAAATTCAAATTACGTATGAGCAAAACAGCCTATCCACTGGTCAGATTTTTTTAATTAAAATTTTTAAACATCATTCTCTAGTTTCAATCGGACATAGACACTTTTTTAAATTAAAAATGTAATCAAAAATATCTTTTATTCAATTTAAATAGTTGTCGTATGTGATATGAAAAGGCAAATAACATATGACAATCATTCATCATATTTTGCAATGATGCTACCCATTGCGCTCTGTTGTCCTCTCCTTTTGTACTCTAGGCTAGCACCAAGTTTTCTGTCAGTGACAAGCAAAATAGCTGCGAAGAAAATTTAATAATTTTTTTTTGTAAGTTACACTAAAGTTGTTTCAAGGCTCGATATAGTTGTACAATATATAAACAAATATTAAAAAAAAATTAGAGAAAGCCAGAGGTTTATGAATTCGCAAAGCAAGAAAAATAGCAAAAATCAAAAATAAATGCTAACAAAAAATCAGAAATCAAATGAAATCCACAATTATGTATCTATACTGTTTTTTACTCTTTGCACATTTCATCAGACATACCAAAATCTTTTCATTCGTTTCAACTGCAATAAAGAAAATAAGTTTACACGCCCACACAACAGTATACATATAAACATATAATAGTAGACATGGAACTAATTAAAACAAGATTTCTGTTCTTATATCGGCGCCCTAACTGCAGAAAGAGGGTCTGGATATGTAAAAAATATATAGTATTAAGCAGTAAACACATTGTACAATTAAGCGATACCAAAAATTTATTGCAAAATTTTAATGTATGTATATGTATAGATAAACAAAAGTTCATTAAGTAATTGTGCGCTTCAATGATATTGTAAGTATGTAATACCAAAATATTATAATTTCCATTAAATGTTAGATATATTTATTAACTATATAGAGTAAGTTTAAAAAAGAAAAACAAATTATTAGAGGTTACAAGCGCGCAAAAAACAGAAAAAAATAACTGCGAGTATTCATAATTGCTCCCTGAACCGAAAAAAATTAAAAAATTCTAAAACAAAGCTTTTATGTACAGGGCTACCATATACATACAGAGCAGGTCAAATTTAATGGTGCAATGTAAGAAGCAAACAAGACATCTAAAAGAGGCTTTGTGAATACTCTCTCTTAAATTAATGCTGCATTCGAATAACTGTCATCGAGAGCAAGTGTATTTGTGAATGGTCTATTTTTGTATAGTTAAAATGCGTGCAAGGTCACACATATTATTAATTATTATTTTTTTCGTCACATCAGGCTATATTTATATGTACATTGTTTGAATATCGCTGGTAGGTGTTTGACAGTGGATAAAGTATAAAAGATTCACATCAAAGCTAATTTTATTTCAAATAGTTTGATATATCTGTACTGGAAAATCACCAGCAATCGCAGCTTCTTCTGGGTGATCCTTTTCTCCTTGTATTTAAAACAACTTCATTAGTTGAGCACACCCAGCAAACATTTCAGTTAGAGGGCGATTAGAAAATGACTGAAATTCTAATATACATACATCTTTCTTTAAGTTAGAAACTCTCGTACACTGGGATAAATTAACAAAAAAACTCGATTGGTTTTTCTCAAATTTTTACATATCAATTTGTATGAAGAAACATTCAAAATTTGAAAAAAGGTTTCTAAAAAGCAATTGCCTTTTTTTTCTTTATCCCATTCTCATTATCAGCCCTATCACGAATTTCATGCAAAGAAAATATTTCCAAAGTTTCTAAAGCAAAACAAAAACAAAGCGGGAAAATTTTTTATTGTTTCACATTGAAATTTTAAGGAAATTTTGTATAAAATGGGCCTAGTTCTCGATATCGAGAAAAATATTAGTTATCTATCTAATCGAATTCTTCCGTGAAATTCGAATTGCTTTCTAAAGTGAATTTTTAAAAGTATTGCAATTAAATTCAAATATTCTTCTTCAATTCAATGTTGGTACATTTATTAATTCAACTACTTTTGACATATTTTTGGTATCTAATTGTAATAAAATTTGTACTTACATATGTAGGTAAATATATATGTATTCAGTCATATCACGTGTAATACTTAAAATAAAGAGCCCCATACATAAAGTTCGAGTAGGCGAATAAAATGCATCTCTATACATTATATAACTACACGAGCTACTAATGTAAAACAACAATATTTTGTTTGCTGGGTAGTATATGAGCCATTCTTTCAATTGCCGACATGGCTTGGGACCCTTGCATCACCGATTTTGATAAAACTCAAGAATATGATAATATGATCCAAGCAAAGAATTTGGGCGGTGTTGAAAATGATTTTAGTTGTACCGTTAATTTTTGGTGGGCAATTCCAGATACGATGAAAAAAAAAATTTTTAACTTTGGTTAAATTTTACGCAATAAATAGGTAAGACACATGATTTTTTAGGAAAAAGTCTCGGCTTTCCAATAAAAATATTTTCATAAATTTAGAAAATTTTTAAATTGCAAAAAATGCAAACTTTTGCAAAAAGTTTTGCATTTTGGTTTTTCCCCCATTTGAATTTGACATTTCCATTCGATTCCCCGGCCATTTTTACATCAGAACCAGTTATCAAAAATATGGGACTCGTTTCATAAGAAAAGCAATAAAAAGTTTAAGAAACCGATGTGTTACGCTGATATCTACTTTGAACGCTATACACTTACTACATACTAAGAAGGCTACGGTTTACGTAAGAGAGGTGTATAATAACATACCTTAATATAGTTTTACAACTTTATTGATGACAGTATCCATTTTAATTGTCACTAAGCCATGTTCTGAGACATATTACATGGTTAAAGTATTTTGAACAATTTGTTACTGTCGAATCAAAACAATTGGTGGTTCTATTTATTTTCTAGGAATTTTAAAGAATAAAACACAGTTTATAAATGCTCTGTTTATTTAAATATTTTCACCTTTCAATCATCCACTGAAGAAGAAACAGTTTTAACACTAATCAAATTTTCATAATTATTTAACGGAATAAATGCGTGCAAATGTTGTGTTCCCTTTAATGTAATCGCTTTGGAAAATCTGTCTTACATACGCTGTTTCGTCATTTCATATACGTCACTACCCACAAAAAAAAAATCTATGCTTTTAATTGCAGTTCGTGCCCATTCAAATAGTGCTTCTGCAGTTAAAATGGGCTGCTGACTCCCTCTTTGCAGGCTTGCTTTTGTTGCTAAGCGCTTGATACACCCTGCAAGCCCATCACAAGGTCCCTTGCCGTGAGCAGTTGCGAAAAAGTGCCATTCTGCCGCAATTATAAAATCTGAAAGGTGAAAACATAAGTTCGTAAATGCTTTCTTATTTTTAAACTGCTGTGGGGCTCCGTCAGAAAAGTAAGAAATTTTTTCAATTTGCGGGAATTTTTTTTCAAATATTTAATCATGTTCTCCTGAAACATGTATACAGAGGCTGAATCGTGCTTCAAGCAATCGGAGATTCCTAAAAGACTATAAGGTTTTGTAGCACCATCTTTTCGATAATATGCCACTATCGGAAAAAGAGTGGCCTGGTCGTTGTTCCAATGAAATCCCTGGGCAGCGTCTTGTACGACAAATGCAAAGTTCTCTGCAAAATCTTGGACCACAATAATTTCACCTGGAGCCAAATTTTCTTTTAGTTCAGTGTAATATTTCGTTTGTTTTGACGCCACAAAGTCATGAAATAAAAGTTTATTCAAATCCTCCATAAAGGTATCTATGAAATCATTAGCCTCAGAACACACATCTAAAATAGTGCAGCGATCTGTAGTTGTCCACTTTTTATAATGGACCTCTTCGATATCGTTTTCTTCAAAAAAAGATATGAGCTTTTCTGAGATGTCAGTTTTTGGTGGACATGAGATGCACGTTCGATTATAGCACGATTCATCTGGATCTGAACAAACCAATTTTGACAAAAGGTCTTTGTATGTTGGTTTTTCGTTTTGAATCCATGAACTGTTCTTAAAAACTTTGCTGAACTTGAAAGCTGCAATAATTGTAAATCATTATTTATATCATAAAGCGTGACTAACATAACTTTGAAATCAATCTGAAAATAATTACTTACCTTCCAACATTAGTTTTACATTTTCATGGATGGTGCATACGCAAACAGTATGCGTACCACTACTACCGGCCAAAACGCAATGCTGTGGACGAAGGGACGCGAATTTCGAAAAACTAATTTTTTCAGCTGGGTATTTTTCTTTAAAACTTGCGTACAATTCCGAAATATTCATTAGCACCAATTTTTTTTGGACATGTCGTCTTTTTCCATCCTTTTGAATGACAGATTTGCTGTCCCTTTTACCTGGGAGCTGCTTGGAATTTTCCTCGCTTTCATAAAACTCAACAACCTTACTTTCTGTAGCCTCGTTCAAAAATTTTGGTCCGACTTTTTCTTTCGTTTCTAAGGACTCGCAATTAAAATTATTTGCTTGTATTTTTTTTGCAGTTTTTATTTGCCACTTCGTGGATCCCTTAAATTCTTGCCGAATTCTACTGTGTGACCATTCACTCGGCAAAAAGCTTAGCAGCTGGGCTTTTCTCAGTCTTTAAAAGTAATATACATATAATTTTGTGAAACACATAGTAAACTAAATTGAAAGTAAAAATCAATTGTCCAAGTTGTTTCCTTTACCTGTCTCTCTCGATATTAAAAGCATTTTTTAAGTTGTTAATTATTGAAGCGTGTTCTTGTTTTATAACGTCCGCCTTCGTTGTATATAAATGCCGAATGCTTTGAATCTTTTTCTTACTACTTCTTGCATTTCTTCAAGCTTGTCGGATGTGTAAGTCTTACTTTTCTTTAAACTGTGAATTTTTACAAATGAGTAATAGTAAGAAAGAACGAAATACTCAATTTTACTTACGATTTCCTTTTCACTGGCGAAACACCCAATACAACGTCTATAGACTCATCGACATCGACCACTGAATCAGCATTTTTCGAACTTTGGCTGCTAAGATCATCCGGAAAACTTTCACTGCGGGGATTTTCCGGATTTCTCAATACACTTAAACAAGGGTCATAGATATTAACCTCTTTGCGACATTTTGTGCAAAGTAAAGAGTTTTTATTAGCGTTGCCAAATTCCCACAAATGGTCAACTGGGAATGGACGTAAATCAGCACCTAGTTTAGAATCTGGATAAACAAAGCGCTTTAAACCTTTGTCTTTTATCAGAAAACTGTAAAGGTCTTAACGAACTATACTCACGAGATGCGGGTTTCTGAAACGGGTTGAAACAAATTCGTTTTTTCAGCAAACTCATGTTGAAATCGATTAAACTGAGACACACGCGCAAAATATAAAAAAATGTAACGTTTATACACACTATTGTCGCACAAAACACACAAAATGGATTTATTAAAAAATATTAGCTTCAAATTCAAGGTACACTTTCTTTTTATTGCCGTTCTTATAAAAATCACTTATTTATTCCTCGTTTATTCCGCCGCGATTTTGTATTATGTTTACAGCTATAATGTTACTCTGGGCATAGCTTAGCCATAAGTTTCATGGATAATGATGTTAAATAAGTTTTAAAAATATTGTAAAGTATATTCACCTACATAAATTATACACCTCTCTTACGTAAACCGTAGCCTTCTTAGTATGTAGTAAGTGTATAGCGTTCATAGTAGATATCAGCGTAACACATCGGTTTCTTAAACTTTTTATTGCTTTTCTTATGAAACGAGTCCCATATTTTTGATAACTGGTTCTGATGTAAAAATGGCCGGGGAATCGAATGGAAATGTCAAATTCAAAAAAAAAAATGGGGGAAAAACCAAAATGCAAAACTTTTTGCAAAAGTTTGCATTTTTTGCAATTTAAAAATTTTCTAAATTTATGAAAATATTTTTATTGGAAAGCCGAGACTTTTTCCTAAAAAATCATGTGCCTACCTATTTATTGCGTAAAATTTAACCAAAGTTAAAAATTAAAATAAAAAATCTTTTTTTTTTCCATCGTATCTGGAATTGCCCACCAAAAATTAACGGTACAACTAAAATCATTTTCAACACCGCCAAAATTCTTTGTTTGGATCATATTATCATATTCTTGAGTTTTATCAAAATCGGTGATGCAAGGGTCCCAAGCCATGTCGGCAATGAATGGCTCATATATGTTTACTCAAGTTTTGAGTATGCCTATTATGTTTAAAATTCTTTTTATAGATCTCCACTAGTATTGAAATATTCTCCGATTGTTGATTTTGGTTTAATTATTTTAAAACCTCAAACTATTTTATACAAAGTATCCATATCGAAATACTACATTTCAGCCGTTTAAAGGACAAGTGGTAAAGTGCGGTTTTCGCTTTTTTTTAGTTAGGTATGACGCTATGTAGAGAAAAATGTGTTCTATATAAACCGCTAACGGGGTAACACCTAGCACCCATAGAAACCGAATAAATAGCAGAACTTGCTTGTGAAATCAAGGGTACCCCCTATTTCTTGACAACACAAAACCTTGAATATCTCAGTTCGAGAAAAGTGGACTTATACCACTTGTGCATTAAGGGGCTCATTTATAAGTAATAGTTTTAAGTTTACCTAGCAGGCTCGCTAGTTCAGTTTTGTTTTGTTAAATGGGACACAAAAATTAAATACTAGAAGTTTCCTAAGACATATGATCAACAATTAAACCAGAAATTCGTAAAATTTGTATTATATATACGATTTGAGTTACCTGATTTAAAACATTAACATTCACCTAAGGAAAATTTATCCATTAGTATAATGGTGGTGAAAGCTTCCGACTTTGAGTACACGTTTAATATCGCTTTTAGCTCGATTTTTCGTTTAAAATAGGAGCTTTTTAACTTTTTTTTTTAAACTATTTTAATTGACATAAAAGAATTTTTCTAAACGGGGTCGCCCCTCGGCAGTAGTTTGGCAAACTCTCCGGGTGTATTTCTGCCATGAGAAGCTTCTCAGCAAAAAATTCATTTGCTTTTCAAGTGCCGTTCGGAGTCGGCAAAAAACTGTAGGTCCCGCCAACTTGTAGGAAAAACTCAAAAGCAACACACCACAAGTTGGAAAGAGAAGCTCGGCTAAAAATCTCGTTAGAGGTTATGATAACCTGTTGGTATATCGCCGCCATTAGTTTTTTTTTTTTTTTTTTTTTTAATTGACATACATTAGTGTTAAAGATGAGAATAAATTGTCAGTGTCCACAATGATGTTTTTTTTAGCGTATGGGTACATAGTACTTTTTCCGCTACAATTTGACTCGGTATTTTATAAGATTATTTTTTCTTTTCTTAATATCGTTTCTCAACTAACCTTTTTTGATTAGATCCAATATGCGGGCTTAATAAATGTTCTGGAGTACACGTATCCCGACTGTGCTAGTTAAACATAAGTTTTAATTCAACAATATTGGTGAATTTAAGAGTTTATTAAAATAAACTCAAAGTACCCTACCGGACAGCTGTGTGGTCAGCGACAACTCAGCTGAGGTCATGAATCATCAGAATTGTGATAAGATTTAAAAGGTGATGGGTAATTCATCAAACTAATTTAAGCTTTCAATCCATCTAAACTATCAAACATTGTGGGCAATACTTGTTTATATCGGCTTAGGGCTTTTGTGAGATACCTAAATGCACCATAAAAAACTTAAGTTTAAATCAGCGAATAAGATAGGTACAGATCACCAAAACTTTTGACGTCTGTTTCCGAGATTTTTGTTTTGAGTGGTCGCAATTTATTTTATTTATTACTTATTTGAGGTTTTTTCAACGTCACATTTGACGTTCCATGCCGTTCATTTGATATTAAAAATTGTTCCAAATTTAAATTCGTCTTGTTCGAACAAATATTTTGTTTACATTTTGCTCGTTCCTTTCCCACATCTCTCATACAGAGCCTTAAGAGAACGATTAGATAAAATGTGTACAAGAAATTACTTTGAACTGAAACGCTGAATTCCACAAGCGTACTCTTTGCGCTACTGAGCTACTCTTTTGAAATTTTCCTGATTTAAAAATTAACATTTATTAAGCTTTTTTATAAATAAGCGAAGTGATTTTATTTGAACTAATTGGAACTTTAACACTTTAAATATGGAGCCACGCTTTCAACTGCTGCAGATACAAACATAAAATTAATACCCTTATGAGTTCTCAAGTAATCAAGACAAATTTGAAATAGAGTTAACGCTTCCGGCTGCGTAACTTATAAACATTAGTTTAATACGTTTACCGCTGAACTATAAAGAACAGTTTGGAAAGGAGTTCACGATTAAGACTGCTCCAGTTATAAACATAAGTTTAATACGACAAAAGTTGGATACAGAGTTTACTCTATAGACTTAAATTCTGATTTAAATTTTATACGCTCTCCGAAATATGTTGCATCTAATATTACAAAAAGTTTCAACATTGCCAATCGCAAGAACTAGAGAGGAATTAATTCGACGATTTAAACAATTCTAATACTTGATTATTGTCTTGGCTTGGTTGAAATGAAATAAAAAATATCAATTTCTCTATACATGTCACATATTTTGAAGAGAACATAGATAGAAAAAATAAAAAGTCACCATAAAACGTGTTCCATAAACACAAGCTGATTACGTCTTACAATTGAAACGTTCTGATAAAAGGACATAAAGCAGTTAATAATCAAGAAGTTATCTATTTGTTTTCAGCCGATTTCCTTTTCAATAAAGTTGAAATAAAGTTCGAGAAGATTTTCCAGCAAAAATTGCTTAAATTTTTCAAAAAGCTTATTTAGCCGTCGATCTGTTTGATTAGAGGTAACATTTTTTCTCCAAATAACAATATAAGTTTTGTTAAATAGGACTTAGGACTTTCCGTCTTCCCCTTTTAATATATTTTCCAACTTGCTTCTGCGAGTTATATAATAAGTCAAGTTTGGTGATAAATTATAGTTGCCTTTTAGAAATTGCTCTATAAATGAGTTGATTGCTCGGTTTTCCAATTCATTCGACACTTTTTCAGTGTCGGTCTAATACGACGGATAATACATGCCACTACCTTTATGCACTTGTGCTTTATTAGACTTTCTATGCAATTTTTTCAAATATGTAAAGATATATCTATATTTCATACTTTGGGCAGAGGATTCCGAGGCAGCTTTTTAAACTACAATTTTAATTTAATTCTTCCAAAGTGCACCTTTGAAATTTCTCTGATTTGAAATTTAACATTTATTAAGCTTTTCATATAAAAAAATGAAGGTTTATTTTATTATTTAATTATTATTTTTAATAGTTTCAATTTGAAGTTTACGTTTCCGTCTGCACAAATAACTACTAAAGTGTGATACGCTTACAATTGCCCGAACTATAAAGAAAAGTTTGAAACGGAGTTTACGCTTGCGACTGCTCCAGTTATAAACATAAGTTTAATACGCTTACGACTGCCCCGATTTAAACCAAAGTTTGAAGCGTAGCTTACGCTTTCGAAACATTAGTTTAATACCCTTACGATTGAACTATAAAGAATAGTTTGAAACGGAGTTTACGCTTGCGACTGCTCCAGTTATAAACATAAGTTTAATACGCTTACGACTGCCCCGATTTAAACCAAAGTTTGAAGCGTAGCTTACGCTTTCGAAACATTAGTTTAATACCCTTACGATTGAACTATAAAGAATAGTTTGAAACGGAGTTTACGCTTACGACTGCTCCAATTTTAAACGAAAGTTTGAAGCGTAGCTTACGCTTCCGAAAGATAAGTTTAATACCCTTTCGATTGAACTATAAATAATAGTTTGAAACGGAGTTTACGCTTCCGACTGCTCCAGTTATAAACATTAGTTTAATACACTTACGACTGCCCCAATTATGAAAGAAAGTTTGAAGCGTAGCTCACGCTTCCGAAACATATGTAAGTTTAATACCCTTACGATTTAACTATAAAGTCCAATTTTAAGAGGAGTTTACGCTTCGGAAACATAAACATAAACATACACTTGCGATTGAACTATAAAAAAAGTTTGAAACGAAGGTTACGCTTCCGAAAAATCAAATTTAGCATTACACTTTTTCTTTTTTTAATTCAGAAATTTCACTTATATTTTTGCATTGCTTTTAAATTGTAGTGCAATATATGACAACACTTATGGAAAATTAGTGGAATATAAATACACTTCAGCTAAGTATCAGCCACGAACTGTCAAATTTGCAACAGAGTTGCTGTTTTACTATATATTATTATGTAGCTCGAATAAACCCTGTTGCGAATATTTACCTTGCGTGGACTTTGTGGTTTAAAAATTAACATTTATAAAAGCACATAAGAAGGGCAACTTGCGTTGCATACAATTGTTTGAAATAGAGTAGGTACACGAATGAGACTCACAATTTATATCTAATAAGTTTAGTAAACGCATCCAGATTGAATTTTTAAGCTTGCCAATAATTGAGAATTAAATAAAATGAACCGCGTCCCGACTGATGCTTTCGTTTTTTGACGTATTTTACTAATAGCGCGTTCACGCTGCGCCATAAACTCCATTTTGCGGGTTATTTTAAAGCTGAGTACCAAGCATTAAATCCCAGAGTCGAATTTATGAAGTAACGTCTGTACATAGTATAACTAGTATAGCGATTACTAGATATTACATATTCCAATTGAAGACCTTTATCCTGAAGTTAAGTACCCGGAAAACATTCGGAGTCAGCATAGTCATTTATTTTTTTATAGTTACATATGGTTTTAAGTCTTCTATGTAGGTTTGGATGGGACTCTGGCATTTCAGTTTGTAAATTCCTATAATTATTGTTGGCATTAATAATTAAGTTTTAATATCGAGCATAGTCAAGGGCCCCTACTTCCGACTTCTTTTTTTCTTAAGAAACTTAACAAAACAGTTTTACTATATGTTGCCTAATGTAAAACTTAACATTTAAATCATCCGAACGTAAGGTCAAAGTGAAGACCCTTAAACGCTTGTAGAATAATGTATCATATTTAGAATATGGAGTTTACGTTTCCGACTGCGCCAGATAAGAACGTAAGTTTAAGTACACGTCTCAAGGAGTACACGTATCAGACTGCACCCATCAAGAATCTAGTTGAAGATTTTCAAAACACAATTATAAGAAGATTGTTCGACCCAAGAAAGATTTTTCTCTTGCTTAAGTAGCAAGAGTAAGCTTGGAAGCAATGGTCCCAACACTTGCTGTCTCTCTTTACCGTACTTTATGATTAGCTCTTTATTGGCAAAACTTCACGATTAATTCTTCTTGACGTCTGGAATGTTACCAAACATGGTGAACAAAAAAATTTCATAAATACACCTTTCACTATGTCCAGTATATACTTGGTATAGGGGATAGCGTGCATCAACATCGATTACACGATTAGCACTAGTATAACTTGCCCGAATCACATTGTGTGCGGAAGCCTCCTATTGGAAGAAGTACAGTTATTTAGTTTAAAAGAGGTTTTACGCTACATTAGTGTCCGGCCAAAGCTTTTACTTTTGGCCGTAGTCGAATTAGCCTTAAACCTAAGGTCCACTTCAAGGTCATATTGTAGTTTCTCCGATTATAAATATATGATATTATTAATATATATGATATTATTAATTTAGCCTTACCACATACATCTTTCTCGATGCACTTCTACTTAAAAGTATTCCTTGTATTGGAATCACATCCTATTAGAACCATATGCTTGCTGGATTTTTAATTCGTTAATGGATGCACCTCTGGGCGGAGGTGCATGCCGACAGGGTATACTTACGGATGCGATAGCTAAGTATTTGATAAGCCTAAGCATCATCATATGTGTTTAGGCTTAGAGCTCAGGTTTTACAACCACGCCAACTCAAAACACTTTATTTTCTTAATTTAGGTGAACTAACTATCAACCAAATGAAAATTAGTAGCTCTCGAAGTTGAACGTTTGAAACGTAATGTAATAATCTTCTGTCGCTTTTTTGGCCACTACCCGTTTACGTGTTCGTAATCCTTTGTCGTGGATTTTATACCAGGAAACGTTTTAAGTGATTACTCGTTTTATTTTACCAACATAGAATATACAACTTGTTCATGAGGCTGTGGTGTTAATGACAGCTCTAACCCGCTAACCTTTTACGTGTTCTTATACTTGCTCGAATTTAGTCTCAATACAAATTGTTTTTGTCAGGCTGTCGTCTTAATGACAACTTTTGACCGCTACCCGTTTACGTGTTCGTTATACCTTGCTCAAATTAAGTATACACTCTATGGAATGTTTGCTTCTTTCTAAGCGGGGTTATGCACATTATTTTACAGTTATTATAATAGCCTTTGTGTTATTGTCGCTCAACACAAATTGTTTTTGTAATTCAGAAGATCCTAATTATATCTAAATAATACTTTAGGCCACCTTTCTTTCTGTTCTAACCGTCATATCTTCGTGTATTTCTCAATTACCAAGTAAATGTCATCAGCAATGTGTACCCTATATTGAGATTCGGACACATATGCATACGCGCAATTTACTCATAACATTTGTGGTTGTGGCACATAGTGCAGCAATCATCAGTATTCGGAAATGTTGAAATTAACGGAATGTGCTAGTGCGAATTTCGTTATTTCCACTTATTTCTTATTTATACTTGATATAGTTATTAAGTGCGCCAACATTTTTTTTGGAAATTATATTTGAAAAAAAAAATACGGAATAGTCGAAAAATTTACCTTTTTATATACATATGTTTTTGGTCGCTTCATTGAAGTTTTGTATCTCTTTGGACGAAGTATTCAAAAATTTTTCGACTTGAACTATAAACGGAAAACAAAAAAGCTTAGTTCGTTGGCATTCATTATGACCAATTTTAACTCTTCAATGCATTTAGAACACAAGATCTTCTAAGGCGTGGCGTCATGTAATTTCCATAGGATTGGAGAAAAAATAAATCGCAGATCTTTCGCTTCATTGAACGAGACAACGAAGCATGCGACATATTTTCGACTTAACTTTAACCGTTGAACAAAATTTGTTTACCTTCTTGGCCATTATTATGACCAATTTTAACTCTTCAATGCATTTAGAACACGACATCTTCTAAGGCGTGGCGTCATGTAGATTCCATAGAAATGGAGTTTTCGCAATTGACACTGTGTCAAAAGAAGAAATATATATATTTGTCAGGAATGCCCAAATGATTATACACTTTTCGTTTGTATTTAGATTTTAAAATTTATATTTAATTAAGTTATTAATTACATTTATAACACGAGACTTGCAATCTGGATATCAGTGTTGCAAATTTATGTTTTAGGCAGTAGTAAGAACAAATGTTGATATACCAGTCGAATTTTTATCATCGGGTTTAGTGTTCTCAGCCGGCACGTTGATAATCGTGGAATAAAACCTCACTCGTGGAGTTCTCAGTTTGAGTTTTAAAATACTGAGCGTTTTGAGTATTAATGTATGTTTGTTTTATAGGATGTTCAAACATTTTTTTTTTATTTGAATGTTGAATCCGCTCTCGATGTATATTTGAACGAATTTCCGTCATCCCTTATCAGTATTGGTTTTGTAATGAACCATAAACGTACACTGAAGATGGCAGATCGCCGAAACTGGTTTGTAACAAAACCAAAATTGCCCAAGAGTGACGGAAAATCGTTCAAATATACATCTAGTAGCACCCCGTCGGAAAATAAAAACGACTCAGATTCCTCTCCGCTTGATTTCATTAATTATTTTCTTGGCTTGGCGATCAGGACACTTTTTTATTGTTACTTGAGTTTGAAGTGTTTATTTAAATATTATCGTTTACAGATTTTTAATGTCTTTGCTATTCGATTATTTTAAACTTTTTCTTCTTGAACTTATTGACTCAATTTCACCGTTTATTTTGAACAAAAAAAAGTGAAGTTTTACTTTTTTAAGAAACTCAGTAATATTTCAATCTAACTATCCTATCATGTTTTTTATTTATACATTTTTCAAACGTAAACATTTAATACTTATACCATGACCTTCAAAAACAGTATGCAATATTAACGTCCCTCTTGGTGCCATGTCATTACTTTCATGCCCATCAAAACTTTTGTTTATATTTAAAGAAGCAATGGTAAAAATTTAAAACTGTAACTAACAGCTGACATCTAATTGTTTTATTTGTATTATTTTTTATTTTTAAACATGTTCACTTGCTTATTGTTATACGACTGAATTTAACAGTAATCAAGTCTTCGGAACCACCCGCAACTGGGCATTTACCGATTTATCAACCAAATAATTCCCACTATCAATCAGTTGTGGCTTTGTTGTTCAGTTTATAAAAACATCAGTTGTTTTAAAAGTTATTAGTAAGATTTTATAATGCTCAAAGAAAACTTAATTTTTTTCAGTTATTTAAAAATAAAAATTAAGTACCTCGATATCCCGGAAAACTATACAGATTTATTCGGTACTATTTCGCGACGGTTCCGGTATCACTTCCGGATCAGTTTGAGAAAAATTTGGGATTATATTGGGCCAATTGGGGATCATTTCTTGAGTGTTTTATTAATAATACATTTTTACTTTATATAGTAAAACGATTTTTACTTACTGATACTATGTCCCTTACCTCTGGTGGGGGGTGACAATAGTAGTATTAAAATGAAAATCAACAACAGCGTTGTCTTCGATGAGAATACTTTTTTATTCTGATTCATTAAAATATTTTACATGACTTATATACAAAATCTTAAATCTATGTTCTTATGCTAAATATATATGTTTTGTGTGAAGGGTCCCATTTGCTTTCTATTTTGGAGATAGAGATATTTACAATTGTGTCAATAAATGTATCAAACTATTGATTTAAAATTATTTATTTTACATATGTATCTGAGTTGTATGACGTGTTGTATGACATGTTCTTATCAAAAATGTTTAAGTGCATTCATACTTAAACACTTTCCTTTAAATAGCTTATAAAATTTGATGCTTACACTGAAATAAAAAGGTTGGCAGTGCACATTGAAAGTAACATATCAAAACCACTTTCAAAGCGATTATGGTAATACTGTAAATAGTGCCCCCCATAAATTCAGAAAGAAAAAATTCAGAAATTCTGTTTTTCAGAAAAATTTATTCAGTAAACACTTTTCAGAAACAAAAAATCAGAATAAAAAATTCAGAAAACACTTAACAGAAAAATGAATAGGGGTATTCTTTCTAAATTTTTTTCATAAAAAACACAGGAAATTTACACACTATTGTCAAAATTGGAAAATTTTCTTTCAAGATTTGTTTCATGAATCATCAAAATACGTATTTTTTTGTTCTTGAATTTTGCAATTTGACAATAGTGTGTTAATTTCTTGTGTTTTTTATGGAAACAATTTAGAGAGAATACCCCTAATAAAAAATTCACAAACTTTTATTTTATAAGTATGTATAAAAAATAGTAAAACTTAGAATTTTAAATTATGTGCAATGGCAAGCATAAAGCTAATTAAATCGCTTTCCCGTTTATCGTTTTCAAATGAAGCGACAATACTACTCAAACGACGGCTGAAAGAAAGAATGTAGAAGTAAAAATTCCGAAGTAAAAATTCAGAAGTCAAAATTGAGAAAGTAATCAGACTTTCTCAATTTTGACTTCTGAATTTTTACTTCGGAATTTTGACTTCTGAATTTTGACTTCTGAATTTTTGATTTCTGAATTTTTACGTCTGAATTTTAACTTCTCAATTTTGACTTCTGAGTTTTGACTTCTGAATTTTGGCTTTCTGAAAAAAGGGTTCTGACTAATGTTTTCTGAAAAAATGTGTTTCTGAATTTTTGTTTTCTGTATTCTTGGGGGGAACCACTGTAAATATTACAGTATTTACTGTAAAATTGGCAGTAAAAACATGTGATTTTTGAAAAATATCAATTAATGATATGAGTACACTTTCAAATTTATAGTAATTCATGTCAATATGATAGTATATTAGAAGAATGTAGGGGGTCACTTTCAAAATTGATATTACCCACTGTTGGACGAAAAATGACAGGGTTTACTGTTAATTTGACGGCCGTTTCTTGTAGATTTTTTTTTCAGTGTATTTTATTGTTCCTTTAACAAAATTTGTCTGTGTGCAATGACATGGGGTTTTTTTTTTGGAATATTTCAACATCCTTGTATTAATTTGAATTGCAAGTTCTTTGTTTATTTTCATAGTTTCTATTGTTGAAGAGTGATAATTAGTTCAATCGGCGTTTGGAGCTTACTCGATTGCATCGAGTTTGTATCATTTCTAAACTGTATAATGCAATTCTCTTTTACGACAATCCAAATCTCATAAATGGAACTGTTAATAGTCACGCTATATTAGTTTCAAATCAGTCAACTTCTTGGCTGCCATTTAGTCAGTCAATTACACCTTCATTTGAACAAGTTTGATTAGCTGTTCGTCGGGTCGCTTCAAAACGTTGCATTTATTTTTTTATTGTTTTAATTTTAGATCTAATGTGCAGCTTTTTTTGGTTGCGCGTTAAGTTAACCTCAGTACACTTAATCTAAATTTGAAGAACTTGGCTTCTAATTTCGTAGAAATAGGCAGCCGTAAACTTAAATATCAGTGGCATTTTTTATATATATGTATCTAAAAAAAATGAATATGTTTTCGAACTAGTTATTGACTAGTCAGGTAAAATTACACTGAATAGAGAATTTAATAATCCCGTTGCTGGTTGGACTTCCTTCTTTATAATGCAATTCTCTTTCATGACCTTCTATCAACCAAACTTAGTGGACGTATATAGTCAACGAAAGTATCCAACACATCTTCAATTTGTACCGATATTCAAAGAAAGGCCGTGGGAGCATTCCAATGAAGCAGTTCTCTTTTATGACCTTCTTAATCCAAAACAACACGCGTAAGAATCGTACCTTCGAAGCTAAGTATAAAGCAATCAAACTTATTGACTGTATATAGTCAACGAAAGTATCCGTCACATCTTCAATTTGTACCGATATACAAAGAAAGGCCGTGGGAGCATTCCAATGAAGCAGTTCTCTTTTATGACCTTCTTAATCCAAAAAAACACGCGTAAGAATCGTACCTTCGAAGCTAAGGATATAATGAATAAAACTTATTGAATGTGTATAGTCAACTCAAGTATCCGTTCAATATTCAATTTGTACGGATATTTAAAAAACAAATATTGTCATCTTTTTTCTCGCTTATTCTGAACGTATTTATTTTAATGTCCCTACGCGTTTCATAATCAAAAATACTACTCTTTATTTCATATATGAAATATATAGTATATTTTTAAAATTACCAACTTCCTTTCGTATGAAAAGGTAAAATGTAATTAATAGGTATAGTAGTTTAGGTAAAGTGGATTAACTAGAGATTATATAGAAAATAATTTTTTTTAGGTTCACAAGTCACTCCTATGCATCAGCCTTACTCTTGAAGCTGAAGCTCATTACATCAGCTATGTAAAAATGGTGGTTAGGTTAGGTTAGGTAGCGAGGGCAGGACAGAGTGCAGGACCCTGCCCACCACTTAGGCCAGTCAAGTTGGCCCATTGTGATACCCTATGCGGTCTTAAGACCCACCCCATATCCGAGAGACAAACATCAACACTCTCACAATCTCACACTTGGATTAGAGGATCAAACCAGCTCGTGGAATCAATGAATTTCGATAGAGCCCTAATATCCATTTTTGAAACCTCCGTGAGGTCATCGATGAACGGTTGGCCGAGAATAGCCAATCGTCTTCTGCTGAGTGCAGGACAATGACACAGCAGAGGTTGAACACTCTCCTCCTCTTCAATACATCTGCAACTGCGACAGTAATCGTGAGTTATTACGCCCATCCTAGCACCATGTGTGCCTATTAAGCAGTGCCCTGTTAACACCCTTATCAGTGATGAGACACCGGATTTATTAAGTGACAGCAGACAGTTAGTGCGTCCTTTGTTGTACGAAGGCCAAGTTAGCCTTGATATCTCGCACGTCGAGAGACCTGACCAGAGCTCATTTGCCCTTTGTAAGGTATTTGTGCTAGCTCGGAGTTTGAAAGATGCCATGGGAATGCCTACCAGATCATTTCCTGGAAGGAGATGAGTGGTGGTACCTCTTCTGGCCAGCTCATCCGCTATACAGTTGCCTTCAATATCCCTGTGACCAGGTACCCAAATAAGGCTGATACTGAAGTGCTGAGCCATCTCGTTAAGAGATCTGCGGCATTCAGTTAGCGACTTTGTGTTGTCGACATATGAGTTCAGTGCCTTTAGCGCGGCCTGACTATCTGAGAAGATAAATATCCGTTTGCCGTTTTGGGGCGTAGACGCTAGGCTTTTCACTGCACCGTGTATTGCCAGCATTTCTGCTTGGTACACGCTGCAGTGGTCGGGAAGACGAAAGGAGATCTCTAGTCCCAGGTCCGGTGAAAAGATACCTCCACCCACCTCCCCTCAAGCTTAGAGCCATCGGTGAATATGTTCATGGCATTCCGCACAGTATGCGGTCGGTAATCCCATTCTTGTCTTGTGGGTATTTTCACCTCGTAGTTCCTAACGAACACGTTGCTTGGCGTGCAATAGTCAGTATGTAATGGTATGCTCACAGGTGCATGGGAGCCTAAAATTGTGGCGTGACCACATGTACCGCCCTTCCATACGTCGGTCTCCCTTAGTCGCAGAGCTGTAATCACAGCCATTTCTTTAGCCACCAGATCGAGTGGTGAAAGATTCAGCATCGTGTTGAGTGCTTCTGTCGGAGTGGAGCCGAGGGCCCCGGTTATGCAGAGTTCTGAACTCCTTTGGACTTTTTGTATCTGCTTGAGGTACGTGTTCTTGGTTAGTGCCGGCCACCAGACCAGCACACCGTACAGTAAAATTGGACGAACAATAGCTGTGTATATCCAGTGCACCACTTTGGGAGAGAACCCCCACGATATACCAATTGCTCTCTTGCAAGTAAACAACGCGCATGTTGCCTTTTTAACTCGTTCCGCTATATTGTCGCTCCAGAGTAGTTTCCTGTCTAGAATAACTCCTAGATATTTGACTTTGTCACTGAGTACTAAAGTTGTATTCCCAATTTTTGGTGGTATTAAGTTCGGTATTTTGTACCTCCTAGTGAAGAGGACAAGTTCGGTTTTCTCGGGGTTAACCTCCAAACCTGAAGCGTTCGCCCAGTCGCATACTTTAGTCAGAGCATTTTCCATTAAATTGCAGAGGGTTTGAGGAAATTTTCCCCGAATGATAACGCAGATGTCATCGGCGTACGCGATCACTTGGTAGCCTTCAGCTTCCATGAGACGTAGAAGTTGGTTTACAGTAACCAGCCACAGGAGCGGAGAGAGAACACCTCCTTGCGGGGTACCTCTGTTAACGAGTCTGTGAACCGAATTACCGCCTAGCTCCGTTGTAATCCGTCTGCTAATAAGCAATTTGCGGATAAACTCCACAAGGCAGGCATCGACCCGCAGACCCGTTAACGCCGAGGTGATGGCTTCCGGTAGAACGTTGTTGAAGGCACCTGCTATATCAAGGAAAGCCACCAGTGTATATTCCTTTGTGTCAATTGACTTTTCTATAACAGATACCAGAGAATGCAAGGCAGTGTCAGTCGATCTACCTTTACTATAGGCGTGTTGAGCCCGCGACATGTGAGTTGAGTCTATCGATCTTCTGACATAGTCCTCCAAAAGTCTTTCCATAATTTTAAGTAGAAATGAAGATAGGCTTATTGGCCTAAAATCATTAGGTTTAAAATGGAGGTTAAAAACACACTAAAAATTAATTTGTTCTAATGTAGTAGCCGCACTCTTAGCAGATATGGCTAATACACTTCGAATGTATCCAAAGAGTAAAAAGTAAAATCTCAAACTCGCTAAGTGCCTTGAGGCCGAGAAGCGATCTTTGATCTAGGCCTTGAGGCCTCGAAAAATCTTAGCCTGACAACGCCGGTTTACACCAAGAAAAATATCTGTATCGATTTGGAGTAAGCCCGTATTCGTGATTCGATTGGTCTAAAATGTTAAGTCGACTTGAAATTTAACACCAATCGAAATGTCTTCTAGCGATTTTAAATAACAACACAATTCCATAAGAAATGTTAAGTCGATTTAAGTGATTATTGCAAATCGGCACAGAAATATGCCAACGTGTATATCAAAACGCATTTCTCATGTAAGTAAAAATTAAACTTCTAAAATGTTTAAGAAGGTGGAAAAAATGTTCAGTAAAAGGTAGACAGAGACAGATATGTTTTCCATTAAAAGAGAGAATACTTGTTTATTTTAGCAACGATTATTCCCCCTTTAAAATACACGATATTTCTCCCTTGCAATTGTAAAAACAGTTTGTTCAACTACACTTTAAAAATACTAGATTGGAATGTAAAGGGTGGTGCTTTTTAGTTTTGACACTTGTTGGCTCCTCGGTTACTGCGCTTGAGCTACCATATTTTCTACAGCGTCAATGACTACTGAGTGTATGTCTAAACTTGTTTAAATGAATGTTTCGTCTTCATCAACAAAACATTAGCACTCAACCAACGTAATTTAGTAGTGTTGTTGATAGTTCGGTGAAGTGATTGTTCGCAGTTATTTCTACCTTTTTATGTGCCGGTTTTCGTCCCAGCAAACATGGTCTTTGACGTTAAGAAACATTTTGAATGCTACCCGAGAGATACTAGATAACTACGCTAGAAATCGACTCAAGAATGGTTCGAGAAAAAATTCAAATTCTATTCACATTCGAATCCCATTTTGTTTGAGTACACTACGTTTCTTAAGTGTTTCTCGAGTCGTCCTGTAGCATTGGATATTAGAGAATCAGTGGTTGTTGGAGTAGTATAATGCATTTCTCGTTTATGACCTTCCAAAATATCTTTATTGCCCACGTTAGGTAAATGAAATGTTTTGTTCCAAAGCTGTGACGGACTTTTCCTTGGTTGGGGTTGGCTCAGCTCGTCCCGGGCTGTTATAAATATAAACTTCATGGCTCAGACATCGAGAAGCCCGTGTTATTATATTAGTATAATTATTATGTAATTAATTACTCCCTTGATAAAAACCTGTGTCATCTGATTTTTATCTATTGACGTTCCTTCGAAAATTGTGACATTTTTTACGCTTCTAAAGGGGCTTGAATACTTACGATTTAATATTGTTAGAGTTATTCTTATTTTTGTGTACATCATACTTCTGGTAAGACTTATACATATACTTGACCTTCATAGTATACGTCTGCCTGGTAGTTTTACTGGTTTCCGATGAAATGTTTACATTTCTTCAATTTAGTAAATTGTTTCCACGAGAGAGTTTCTAAGATTTATTCCATTTTATATTTAATATATAAATTAACCTTCGATTTATTTCACTATTTATTGTCTATATAGTGAAGTTTCCCTTTACGACCTTCCGAAATGCACAAAAACAAGAAGAAGAATTGTACCTTTACAGCAAAGGTAAATAAACATAAGGTAAGGTAACAAGCCTTTTCTTACGGTTATTTGTCAACATTAATAGTGGTTAATCTCCACGGCTGCAAGTTCAGCATTATAGATAGTAGTTTATATAATGCGATTCCCTTTTACGACAAAGAAATTCGCCCTATGGGACACAGTTATTTGGAGATGCACAAGAACTCTCATACGTTTTCGATTCCTGAAAGAACGACAGCAGATGTCAAATAAAGCAAAACTGCTTAATCATTTAGTTTATACGACGTATCTTTTTATGAGAGCATACTTTTAATTATATTATTATATCCGATTATCAATGGGCACACTTAACTCATATTTCACAGTCTTTTTTATGTAGTTCCCTTTTACTTAAACAATGTTCGCCCTATCGAATACAACTATTAGGAGACGCACAGAAACCGATTTAAATTTTCGTGATGATGATTTTAAATTGCTTTCCATTTTCAAAACATATCCCAAGAGAAATGCTATATGGAAATGCAGTTTTCTGGACGGTCATATACTCGAACTAATCCAAAAAAAAATTTAAAACATAAATTGAATACATTTTTTTTTTTTTTTGAAACTATATAATTTCAAGTGTTGGTTCCATTAAGAGTTTAAATTGAATTTAATTTTAAGAATTGAAATATAAAAATAAACATATATATGAAAATTATATTAGTCATGTTTTATTTCTTTTTATTCAAATATCACCGATACAACAGCTGATCTTCTTCTCCTTAGATATCACGATAAAATTCTGCCACTGCAAATTGATGATATTTCCTTAAAATGATGAACTTGAAATTTGTTTCCGTTTAAAGCATTGGATTAACTTTGTTTCTGCTCACAACATTGAACTAACTTTTATTAAATTTAAATTGAACTTTTCCACAAACTTGTTTGGTAATTTAGGTAAGTAATTTGACAAACGAGTGAAGACAGAGCTCTTCATTTATGTTCAGATATATTTATAGCCTTTCTAAATTATGCCGTGATTCTGATTTCCAATCAGGGTTCGATTAGATATTTAACTCCTTTAGATTTTTATTTAGAGTTTTAATTCTTCAAATTTCATTATTTAAAATTTGTTTCCATTGATTTATTAGTTTTTGCTATTTCTATTTGTGAGTGCGTTTGTTCGCTACTCTATTTGTAATTTGACACTGCGTGTCTGTTCGCTACTCAGTTTTTAATACGAAACATTTTTATTACTTCTACTGTTGACTGCGTGTATCCGCTACTCAATTTGTTATTAATTGTTGCTAAGCTCCCAACCAAACGTCCAAACTGCTACGCCAACTTAACCCAGCAACGAAAACTCGATGTGTCAGTCAAAGCAGTAAGGTTAACTCACACTCTAAACTTTTTGAGCAAATTTACAGTGTTTATATTCGTAAATTTTTATTGACTTTTGCTGTTGGTTAAAGGTTAAAATCGCTTTATTTCCTGAAAAAGTCGCAAAACTATAATTTTAGACACAAATTTTACACAAGTTTTGTTTTACTGCCAAAACAGTTTTAATAAAAAATATAAAATGTAAACTTTTGATTGTAGGGAAAAAATTGCGTAGTAATTTAACAATCTGTCGCTTATTTCTAAAGTTTACAACCGAATATGTTTAAACTCACTCAGCAAGCGCTCTCTCTCAGTTTTCTGACGGACGTCAAATCTGTGCTGCTACTTGTGCGAGAGTTAAACCAGATTTAAATATGAAAATCAAAGATGTAAACTTATAGTTATGAAAGAGCAACATATGTTTGTGAAAATACATGTGCGGTTTCATTTTCTTACTTACAATTCATTAAAAAACTGCCTATTTTTACAGTGTGTAAATTTGACATAAAACGTTGGTGACCTGTTGCCTAGGATAAGCAACTGCAGTAAAAGTATTGATGTCTGTGTTCTGACTTTGTCACCAAAAGCTGTTCCCCAATGAAGGTAGTGAAAATATGCTTCAAGTAGAGATCGATATTCTTGACCAAAGACGCGTTTCCACTCAACTGATTATCATAAATATCAAAACGAAGATTTCATATGTAACTCACAGTTTATACAGTTAATGGTTCCACAGCATCTAAACTATCCCCAACCCTAGACGCTCTTTAGATCTTTACCTCGACGATACTTTGAGGGCAGATTCGATGGTTTCGATGGTCAGGATGATTGATTCAGACTTATTATAAATAATTTTGATACTAAATTTGGGATTTTTTGTAAAAAACTAGTTTTATTATTCAACCTCCTTCGGAGATCTCGAGGAAGCTAACACAAAATTCGAAACTTTCATTCTGTTTGATGCAGATCAAAATTATGTTACATTTCTAGTCTCTGCTTTCTCCGAAACTTCTGCCATGATATAATTTATCATTTAACATTTATGTTGATAATTAACACAAGTACGGAATTTGGATGGAGTCTACCTATCGAACTGTTAGAATGGTGCTCTACACTTATATTTATGTTATTTTGTTGAGATGTGTTTTCTCACGGTGAAATAGACCAATCTTTTTCGTAAATGTCAAATGTTTATTATTGATGTAAGCTACGAGGACAGGAGGTCCTCGCTCTAAAAAAATTAAAGGGCCAACTCGCCCTAAATAACACAACACAAAATTATGTTCGATTACACAGTTTATTACAAGCAATTTAATTATACCTAGTTACACAGATAATTGAGCGGTAAGTGGTAGGTTACGTGCCCCAACAGCAACTGTCCTAAAATGGTTCGCTGCTTCCTCTTATAGGCTTCATGGCGGCAGCGCTGCCTGACTGACCTTGATTTCACAACCGTGTTAAATGCAGTTAGATTGTGATTCCGCTAAAATCTGAAAAATAGGCAAATTTTGTTTTAAAAAAGGCAAAAAAAGGCATTTATTTTCTATTCTTGTTTTGTATATATTTAAGTATGGGTGTACAACGCGGCAACGTACAACATGTATGTACATTGCACATATGTACATGTATGCATATATTTTTAAAAGTATCGGGTGTTTTTTTTAGGGGTATAGAACTTCGAATTGAAATAAAACACAAGAAAATCGTTTTAAGGTCCATCAATTTGGCTTTATTGGAAGAATAATTTTATGCCATTAATGTTTAAATATGATTTCGGGCATGTGGCCGCCGCGGCTGGCTCGAATAAAGCCAATTCTACAGGTCCAATTTTCAACCACTTTTTCGAGCATATGGGGCCGTATGTCGGCAATAACGCCACGAATGTTGGCTTCCAATTCCCCTAACGTTTCTGGTTGTTGGTGTAGACGAGCGACTTCACATATCCCCAAAGAAAATAATCCAATGGTGTCAAATCACACGATCTTGGTGGCCAATTGACAGGTCCATTCGGCGAAATTATGCGCTCATCGAATGTTTCCTTCAATAAATCGATTGTGACGTGCGCTGTGTGGCATGTAGCGCCGTCTTGTTGGAACCACAACTCATCCACATTCATGCCATCCAATTCGGGAACAAAATAGTCGGTTATCATGGCTCTATACCGGTCTCCATTAACGGTAGCTGCCTCTCCAGCATTATTGCGGAAGAAGTATGGCCCAATGACTCCACCAGCCCATAGAGCACACCAAACAGTCAGTTTTTGTGGATGTAATGGCGTTTCAAGGGTCTCATGTGGATTCTCTTCACTCCAAATGCGGCAATTTTGCTTGTTGACGTAGCCATTCAACCAAAAATGAGCCTCATCACTGAACAAAATTTTGCGATGAAAATCAGCATCGAGATCAATCTCATTTTCGGCCCATACACCAAAATCACGACGCACTGCATGGTCTCGCGGCTTTAATTCTTGCACAAGCTGGATCTTGTAAGGTCGCAAGCCAAGATCTTTGCGCAAAATCTTCCATAAAGTTGATGGACAAAGCTCCAATTGCTGTGCACGGTGGCGAATCGATTCATTCGGGTCCTCTTCAACACTTTGCTCTACAGCGGCAATTGTTTCTTCGGTGCGCACTGTTCGACGTCTCTGCGGATGCGTATTATCACATAGAGTAAACGTAGTGCGAAAACGATCCATGGTTAACCGAATTAATTGCTCTGATGGACGATTATGTCGACCATAAAATGGACGGAGCTCACGGTAAACTTCGCGAACTGAACCATTATTTTCGAAATAAATTGGCACGATTTGCAAGCGTTGTTCTTTTGTCAACCTGTTCATGATGAAATGGCAAACCAAACTGAACATAAATGACATTAGAGTTGCCAGATTTGACCACAAAATGCCAGTTTTATCTCTATTCGAAAAACAAACCTGTAAAAAAAACACCCTTTATTTAGGTACATATGTATGTATACTGGAAAATTGCTTTACCCGCTGGTGTTTTCATAGTAGCACAATGCGACTAAATACATTTTGAAGTTTTCGGGCAGTAATCTCATGCGATTATCCCGAAGCATAGCTTTGAAGGAACTAAATGTCCTCTCAACATCTACAGATGCCAATGGTGTCCAATTCAAAAACTCAACTACATTTATAGCTATGTTTTCTGGCAATTCCACAAACTGTTCAACACAACGGCGGCAACTTTTTTGATAACTTGCAGGCCTTGATTTGATTGTAATACTTTATACCAGTTTTCCAATATAATTTTAGCTACTGGTCCCTTGGCCTGTTTTAAATTGTTTTCTATGTTGTTCAGAACTGCCAATGGATTGTTAATAGGTTCACCTATGTAAGTATAAACCAATAAATTAGAATACGAGTAAACACAGGTATAATAATAACACAATACCTCTTTTCTGAAGCATTTTGAAAGCATTTCCCTCGCTTAATAGGAAGCCAAAATTTGCCTGGATATAAGCCAATTCCTCTCGGATGCCCTTCTTTGCAAACAATTTCTTCGCAAAAATAATGCAAGCCGCATCGTCATCCAGACCTTCAATTATTTCTTTGATCTCGTTGAAGTTTTTTGCATAATAAGATGCTGCCTCTAGCCAAGTTCCCTATCGCGTTAAAACCTTTGAAAGCAAACATTTTTTTAATAACACTATCCATTTTTATTTTAAATATTTACCCCCTTATGCATAAAAAATATAAAAGGTTTATTAAGCTCTTATTATTCAAAATTTGTATAAAAATGTAATTTTAAAAAGCTTTATAAACCAATTTTATTTTTTATGAATATGGGGGTTAGAACTTACAGGTTGAGGAGGCAGAGGGAGATCCGGTTGCTTTTCTTTAAAAAATCGAATTCTTGAGGGGCTTTTAGAAAATGCTTTCTTTATATTAGCAATTAAGGAGTCAACGTTTGCGTATTGGCTTCGAAGTTTTTCACATATCCTGTGAACTCCGTGAGCTATACATGTTATATGGATTGTTTTTGGGTAAAATAGCTGAATCCGTACAACGCTTTTTTTCATATACGGTGCGGCATCTGTAACAAATATCAGCACTTTGTCTCTTTGTACTTCTTCTGGCCATAGAAGCTTCAAGGAATTATCAAAAAGCTTAGCAATTTCTGAGGCATTTACTTTTGGAAGTACTTCTGAGGTTAGGAGATACCCTCGACCACCTTGACGCAAAGGACCAACAACAACATTGCACACATATCTGCCGGCTTTGTCAGTAGACTCATCTATTGATACAAAAATACTGCTGTCTCCAATAATCGACCGGATTTCCTCAAAAACATTTTCGTAAACTTCCTTTAAATAATGTTTTCGCATAGTTGATTGATCCGGAACCTTTTTCTGTGCATATTTTGCCATAAACGATTTGAACTCCGTATGGTTAGCTTTGAATAATGGTATATCGCAGGCTACCATGATTTTAGTGATATCCCGGAAGAATTCGTTTGAATCCGGTTTATTTAAAAATGGGGTAACAGGTTGCACCTTCGTAGAAAGTTTCAATGATACAGCTGTTTTGTGCTTTTTCGTTTGCAGGTGTTGTTGAATGCGGTATTTCTTGGCGTGGCTTACATTAATTCCACAGTAAACACAAATTAAGATTTTTCCATCAGTCGTAAGAATATTTGACCCGAATTCCTTTATATAGCCGTTGATTTTCACGGAATCATAACAAATTGCTTTAGTTATTGTAAATATTAGTAAATTACACACTCCAATTTGATATACACACACAAATTTGAAATTGCAATCTAGAATTCATAATCAGCTGATAAGATGAATTCCAGTGTGGTACAAGATAAACAAGTGGTAATGAAAAGATACTAGCCCTGTTCGTTGAACAGATAGTTATGAAAACCTTTGCTGTGAAGCGTTCGTTGGAACAGTCCTAGTGCCGTTTACACGCAGCAGACTTGATTTCAATATGTACTTGAACAGTGTAAAACTTCACATAGATAAAAATAGGCAAAACATTACAAAAAGGCAGAAAAAGGCAAAATAGTCAAAAAAGGCATAAAAAAGGCAATTTAAAAATCATGGTTTTTGTGTATAAAGATATAAAACGCGTAATTAATTTATTTGTGGATACGACGAAGCAGACAAAATAGGCAAATGCCTTAAAATCCTATCCCTGGTAATTATCTTTTATTCGAGACGTTTGGTAAATTCAAAAAGTTATTTAAGGGTAATTATCTTTTAATTCGAGACGTTTGGTAAATTCACAAAGTTCTTACTATAGCACGGAACTCGTTATTAGACCGATTGGGCGGCTGGACTCGCAGACACTGCCGGGCATACTCGAAGATTTGCGTGATTGTGTATATTTGTACACAAGTGAATTTGTCTTTTTAGTGGTTTATAAGTATGTATGAAAATACATTATTGCTGGATTTCCGAGTAAGCCTCTACTTCCCTAATCGCCAGCTCTCCTGCCCGTGAAAATGTTGACTTGGCATTTGCCATTTATTGGTATTCTCGCCTTTCATTCATGCATTTCATAGAGTCGAGTTTCGCATTGCCGTGAGAATGACTTCAGCTAGGTTTTCACTTGCATGCAGTCAAACGCACCCTCACATATATGTACAGTTGTGGGCACAAAAATAGCAGAACCTTTCTTCCCATTAAAAACATCAAATAACTTCAGTAGTTTATGACAACTAAATATAATTTCATAACAAAAAGATGGCAGGTTAAACTGAAACTGAACATGAAACTTTTCATTTCCACTTGATTTTTAAATTTAGTTAGGGTTAAAAATAAGTAATTCACCTTGTATATTAAACTATAATTACAAAATTACAAGAAACAAAAATGTAACGCAAGATCCGAGTTGATGGTTTGGTTAAACATTTAATACTTGGTAGCTTGGCCAGCATTTTTGATGACAGCGATACTCCTGCGTTGCATGGAGTCAACCAACTTTTGACACTTCTCAGTGGGTATAGCATAACAGGCTTCACGCACTTTTTCCCATAGCTCCGCGCTATTTTTATCCTTAGTATCCCTTACTGCATGTTTAACATCTCCCCGGATTTTCAATTGGATTGAGGTCTGACGACTGAGCTCGCCACTCCATAACATCAACTTTTTGTTCGCGGAACAATGCTCGCTAACTGGTATGTTTTGGGTCATTATCTTGCTGGTACACCCACTTAAGCGGCATATTGTCTTTAACATATGACAGCATAGTTCCCTCGAGTCTTTATATGTACACAAACTGATCCATGATTCCAACAATCTTGTAAGTCGGATCCACTCCGTAGTAGGAAAAGCATGCCCAAACCATAATGGAAGCACCGCCATGTTTTACCGTCTACCTGTACCGTGTACCTCGGGTTATAAGCTGTGTTGATTGGCCTTCTTACATATTCCCGGCATCCATTGGAGCCAAACAGAACAATTTTACTCTAGTCACTATATAAAATATTGCGCCATTTTGTAATAGGCCAATCAACGTAGGTTCTGGCAAACACCATCCGTTTGGTAAGATGCTTCTTGGTAAGCAAAGGTACTTTCCGCGGCCTCTATCAATCTTAATCCTAAGTAATACTGTTCTTACTTCTAAATTAAGTTGCTTTTTTATTTCCCGAGAGCTGTAAGTTGGATGTTGCTTGGCCAGTTGTACAATTTTTCGATCAACACGACCACTTGTTTCGAGTTTTGGTCCACGATTTTCTTTGCGATCATTTTACAGTTGCATCCTAGGATTCTTCCTATTTCTCGATTTTGCACTTTTTTCGCAAATTTTTTATGATATTTCTTTTTTCCTCAGTGCAGTGCTTGGATCGGCCCATTTTTCTAATATTTTAATTAAAATACAACAATATTATTTAAATATTGATAAAATAAGAGATAGAACTTACCATTGACGGAAAAGTATTGGAAAAAATATGGTTTTTTTAAAGAAAAATAACGGAACTCGGTATGCTGCTATTATTATGAACAGCTGAAATCGCGCGAAAATTGTATTTTGACGTACAAACCAACTTTTTAAAAACGAAAACGAATTTTTACCGAAATATTAAACTTTCGCTCACAATGGTCACAACAACACTGACTTTATTTAGTATAAGTAATTGATTACTATGAAAGTTTATGCTGTATTACATTTGACCCACTTATTATAATTTGTTGATTATTGCTTTGTTGCAGTTGATCTATTTATTTTAACTTGCTGGCTTTTGAGGTATTGCATTATTTCGCAATTGGACAGGAAGTCGTTTTTTGCCTTCCTGTTTTTGTTATTGAATTTATATTCATCTATGAATTTATCACTAAATGAAACGTATGAACTAGGGAGTTCATTGGCTTTATATGTAACTCACACTGTAGTGCTGGGTGAGTTACAATTGAATTGTGCCAGTTTTTTCTTACAATACTTCACACCAAACGCGTTATTAAGGATAGCCTCTTTGTCGTTTCAGGCGTTCTGAACTTCATCTCGTTTTTTAGCCGTCTTAATTAATAGCTAAACACGACGTGAAGTCTGGAACGCCTGAAAGTCTCAAAGGGCTTGTCATAAAGCTTTAGTTCAGTGTGGAACTATTTATTTTTTTTTGTTTTAAGAAGCCAGAGTTTGAAGTAGGACTCTAAAAATTGTTGTAGTGATACGCTGGTTAGAAAAGACGGGTGCATAAAAACCGATACACCAATTTGAAATCGACTTTGTTATCTGTTTGTTTGACCTGTATCTTCTATCAGTTAAAAAACGTAATATCTCAGAGTTTTCTTCAAAAAAGACGTTCTTCTCAACTTAAAGTGTATCGAATTGGAATTAGGTCGTTTCAAATCAATTTATTTGCATATCTTCAACTTAACTTAAACTAATAGGCCCTTAGTCATAGTCAAAAATTGAATATGATTTTAAGTTAGTTAAAGATTTTTTACACAACTTTATTTGCGATATATGTCAAAAATGCTCTAACTAACTTAAAATCATTCTTAATTTTGATTATGACAACGGGAAAGAGTATTACAATTCCTAGAAAATAACCTGTAAGTCCAACAGTTTGGGGCGTATAAAAAAGTTATATTTGACCAGTTTTTTAGAATGCGCCCAACATCCACTCCTAAATAATCTAAATATTCATACATTTACATAGTTACAATTAACATGCATAAAAATAGACCAATAAAGTAATATACAATAATACTAAGAATAATAAAAATATCCAGTAAATATTAAGAATAAATACTTGATCCCACTTACGATTGATTACAAGACAAATGTTCACATTTTTTTCAATAGCACATCTAGTATTGTGAGTCAATAAAATATAGCCAACTAAAAAATAGTTAAATCATAATTCAACTGTAATTACTCCATAGATATGCAAGACAGTTTGTAGCGCTCAAGTTTGGCGGAGATAAAAGAAATATTTTCTCAAATGGTACACGATTGCAACAGTACCATATAAAACACACCTTGGGACATTCCCATACCAGAAGTATACAGGCAATTTCTGTTTTTTTATAAGCTCATCATTTAAATATACCTTAAAGATTTTGTAGAAGGTGTAGTAATTTGCTGGGTATGTATCCGGCGAGTGACTTTTTGTCAAACCTCTCTGTTACTTCAACTCTTAATACTCGCATCGCAACCAAATCCTTACTCCCAAAAAGAAACCTAAAAATGAAGTACAGGAGAAAAATTACTGTGTATAATTGCGTTTTGAACGCTTTTGACACTGTCTTTCCCAGGCTGGTCAAATAACTTTGGTTGGAAAGAAATATATCGAACTTTTCGTCTGCTGGATTGTGAAGAACTTAAACGTGATGTTTTTATACAGATAAATTATAAAAATTTTATGTAATTAGAAAATTTTATATTAGTGGTATTCATGTAATCGTACTAGTTTACGAAATGTGTATTTTTATACGTTTACGGACCCTGTTATATGAACGCACCTGTAAATAGCCTCGTAAACTTCTCAGTTTGTTACGTTCGCTTAACGCAAAATTAGTAATAATTTTGACTGTGAAGCGTTCGTTAATACATGTCACCATACAGTTGTCGGCCAAAACTTTTTGCTTACAGCTTTTTCAACGAACATTTCTATGCTGTTGTGTTTGCAAGGTTGCATTTTTTTTTTTGTGAGTTTACGAGCATTTACGCACCGAAATCAATGGATTTACGAAGCTTATGTGAACTTCGTTCCATACAAATTTTGACAGTTCATTTACGCATTTGGTAAACTTATACGTTTACAAGCTTTACGCGCTGTATACACGATTACATGAGTATCCTTATTAAAATTGTATGGTACAAGAACCGATAGGTTTCTGTACATTTGATATGAGTTTCATTTGTATCATGGTTTAATGTATTATATTAATTTATTTCACTGATAAATCACATAAAAGCATTAGTCAGGCCCACTAGCAGCTAAAACTTTTGGTTTAGTTGTGTTTAATTGATATGATATTCACATAATGCTTACGTATGAAATAAAAGCCACATAAACGTATACTGTTGTAATTGCCAACATAATTTCAAAATTCCAAAGACATATGATTCGTCAAAATTTTAATATCACATTAATCAGTTTTATTTTTAAGACATGCTTTTACGCTAAAAATATTAATTCATTATTAAATGAAACTATTCAAATATATAGTGCTCGGTAAACTCGGCATACTGAACGATCTGAATGCTTAGAACTTATAATCCGAAGTAACGGCAAAGGGAACACGTTTAAAGCAACAAAAGAAATATGTCCCGCATAAAAGGGACTTGGTAAATTTAAATTTAACTGTGGATAAGGCTAACAATGGTGTTAGGTTTTTTTGTTTTTTTTTAGAAAGTTCAACGTAATCGGTGAAGTTTTTTTAAATATGTAGATAGCTCTGCAATGAATGTTTAAAAAGTCCTTATAAATATCTCTATTTTTTTATACATAAATAGATGTAACGTTATTCCCCTGTAATATTTTTATTATCTATGTAATTGATAACATAGAAATTTTTTTATAATTTATTTCGGTCACGATTGATATACCGTAATGGATTAACCCGATCCTTAGCTGGTAACAGCTTTTATAACGATAACATGTAATATTTTTTTCTCTATGTAATTGAAAACAAAGAAAGTTTTTTATGATTTTAAATGGATCTGCGGTCACGATTGATATACCGTAATGGGCTAACCCGATCCTTAGCTGGTAACAGCTAAAGCTTTCCTATTGAAAATTTGTATACATCAAATTGGACTATATGTTTGATTGTATAACGAAGTAAAAACACTGTCTCAACAAGCGATTTATTTTGTATGTAATAGAAAATTTATATAATGTGAAATGGGCGTGCTGCGGTCACGATTGATATAAAGTATGGACTAACTCGATTCTTAGCTGATAGCAGCTACAGCTGTGTAGTTTTAGCTGAACTAAAACAGGAAATTTTTGAAAATAGATTTTTTTTGTGAATTTGGTTTTATAATGTTAAATGCTGTCGTTTTTAGACTTTCTTTTTATATATTGTCTTTTTTTATCCCCTTCGACAGCCTCGAGAAGCAATTTTCGCCGAGAACTTATATTTTCACACATCAGTTAATATAAGTAGCTGCAACTTGCTCTTATTCCATATACGCTAACCATAACTAGTCGATTATCTACGATCCAAAGAGTTTGTACCGTTTACTTGGCTTTCGTAGGAATGTGGTCAAGTACGACCAAACTTTTTCCACTAACCGTCTATCGTACTTTTTAAAATATAATATCTCGCTTAGTCACGGCAGTCTCCTATCAAAAATTACATTTTTTCCTCAATCATACTTTTTATTATGTTAATATAGAACGGCGAAAAGTCCAGCACATTATTTTACTCAAAATCATGACCAATAATTCCGGTTCTTTGGCTTCCAATCGGTACAATATTATTTTGTATTAAAATTCCTGCTCTTACTTTAAAGGTTTTAGCTCTTCAGAAAGAAACGTTTCTTTGTTGAACCAACTATCGCCGATTGATCGCAATTAGTTCGCGTCATGGTTCTTCCATAGGAGAGGTGGGCTTCCTCTTCCTATGATTTTCATTTTTTCCATTCATCGCTACAGGTTTTGTATGCTTTCCGCTAATTTTAGTTGTTGCTCTATTTTCATTTATTATTATTTTTTTTTTAATAAGGGCGCTCGCGGTAGGGAAACAAATTATTAAGATTAAGCTTATACAACAATTTTTTTTATGCGATTTTGTTCGCACTAGGGGTCACCAAAATGTTAATTAAATACACGACGCGCTAGGCTTGTTGGGTATTTCATTATAACATTTTGGTTGCAAAACTTTCAAACTTACTTTTGCTGACTTGCATAACGCTGGTGGTTAGCTTTTGACTTACGGTCGGGCTATTGTGATAACTTGTATGTCAAATCTATCACTACACTATTCAAATGTATTTCAACATATTTTATCGAGTAAACATGTTCTGTCCTCAAGTGTGTCTTATCTAACTGATAACCGTACTTGTGTTCCATTATTATCGTCCTAGACGTCAAACTAAATATGCATAGCTATGATCGTTATGCATGTACTCTTTGTGTCCACATACATGTGTGCATCTGCATATGTTGTGAGCTGTTCAGAACTCTGAACAACTATAATCTTCTAATTAATTGGGTACACCTTTGTTTTTATCCATCACTTGATTTTAATAGTATAATTGTTAAGTCTTCATGGAGGAAGTGGGTGAGGTACGCAAAACTTTAAATCGATTTCCGAAAATACTAGCCCCTTTCATTGTTAAATTTCCATGTGTCATTCTCTTTTTTTTAGAATCAGCCTTAACACCTAGCTTAGGGTTCCTCATGTCGCAGTGTGCTTACGGTAGCGGTCAACGCATTTTAGCTTATTATATAGGTACATCATTTTTTTATCATTTCAATCAAACAAATAAATGAGTTACTTTTTTGTACTCAAATTCCATATATGCGAATCATGTTTCGCACCACACTTATCACGGTTTAAGCAACATTAAAGATTTACAGCCCTATAGTGATGGCCTAACAATAATTGTTAGGATTTTTCATAATCTTTCGCATTAGCGACCAAAAATTCAAAGAGTTGTGAACCCATCATAATAGGGCTGTTAGATTACACTAAAAAAGCTTGCGTGTAGTATTGTGAGGGTGCGAAACTCTTCTGACATCAATTAAAACTACTTGATTGCTATAATTTTGTAGACTAGTTTGTTCAACGTGTCACCTATCAAATCAGTAGAACCAAAAGTAGAACAACATAACTGTTATCGTGTTAGTTATCGAACTAATTACAGGTGCGTTAAAACAACTGATTCCCTACTCAATATTTATATGCTCATAAGTATACTCAGTTTAAGATAAGTTGCTTTTATATACTCATATTCCATATATGAGAATCATGTTTCGTACCCGATTATTCACGGTCCGCGATATCGGTTACATTTATTTGGCTTGCTGTGCCACACACTTACCAACGCACTTTCGTGCATACCACAATTACTGTTAGAACTTTTTCCATTATTGATGCCAATTAAAGCAGATTTTTGGCATCAAAAACCTTCTCACCCTGTGTCGTGAGTGTTTTGATTTGCACAATTAGCTTTTATGGATACAAATTTACTAAAACAACTGTCTATTATTATTAGGTTTATATCTATTAGATAGCCCAGGTTCCAGCGTTTCAAAAAGAAATTTGTTCTGAATTTAGTGCACTACATATACTTTTAATTTGTCTAAAGTTTTTTCTTTAGTTCAGGCTTTCGTATAAATGATCGAAACCCATTTACGTGTTCATTTATTTTAATTTGATGGTAATTAGTAAGTCATTACGTAGGGTGTTTGTAGAACGTTTAATTGTCACAGCATATAATTTTCACGTTCCTAAGGTTAGAATTCCTGTTATTTGAACTCTTCTTCCTTTTAATAAAACAATTAAATTTTATTTTAATATTTTTATTTTATAAAAATACTATTAGCAATAAAATATTTACCCCCATATTCATAAAAAATTAAATTGGTTTATAAAGCTTTTTAAAATGACATTCTCATACAAATTTTGAATAATAAGAGCTTAATAAACCTTTAATATTTTTTATGAATAAGGGGGTTATTCTACTTTATTTATTTATTATGGGAGCGGAATCTGGATTATTACCTTCTTTGATATAGCCCTCCGATGTACGAATCAATTACCAGTTGAACTTATTCACTTATCTATCGCATCACCGCCGCAACTGTCAACTGCAAACTGTCAACTCCAACTCTAAACTGTAAACTGAAGACTCAAAGTTGAAAACTAAAAAATGAAAGTTCTTCCTTTCATGAATACTGTCTTTTAAACTAATGGCATTACTCCAATTTCAACATTGGTTTGGTTGATTGTCACCGACGACATTACTCCAATTTGTCACCGACTTTACATTTGACACTTTGTTTATCAAATCTAATTCGCAACGATTCAATTTATTCGATTCGTATACTCAATGCTTGTGCGTGTGTTTCTCACATCATCATAAATCAAGTGTCTTCTTTTTAAACAAACTATGTAGGTGTCACAAATCAAGTGTATTATTTTATTTGTTTATATTTTTATTTACTGAATACCGGCGTAACTAAATTCGGTATTGTAGCTTAATAAAAAAAAAGCAATTGCTTTTTCAAAGTCTTTTCTCAAATTTTTAAAGTTTCTTCATACATATTTATGTCAAATTTGTAAAAACTTGAGAAAAAGCAATTGAGTTTTTTTTATTAATTTATCGCAATGAGGCAGATAATGTTGTTTTAACAGGAATGAATGTTAATTTATTCATGCTAATTTAACTGGAATTCATGAAGTGAAGTTATTCAATGAGCTTCATGTTAAAATAACATTATTGATAGTGTTGAAAAATAATAACCTGAAAAAGTGTTGATTTTACATGAATATTTTTCTGTGTGTAATGATGTTATCATTTAAATGGCACAATTCCTTACCTCAACCCGTTTACGTGTTCGTTTTTTATTTGTAGCGAGATTAAGTGCAGTGCTTTCACGGTCAATACTTACGTCCTTATTTTATACTCAAAAAATAATTTCCTCACAACAAAATGGGTGCTTTAAAGTTTTTTTTAGAGTGCATGCTATTTTTTTAGTTCCGTTTAATTTATGTACATCCCTAGTAGGAGTGCAAACTGGAATTCACTTTTGTTGATTGAGGACCGGGTTTTCAGTCCAAGTATAAACTTCTCTGATTTTCAAATATTCAAACCAAAGCTTTAAATTACACCTTTCCGCCCAAAAATGAGAGCGTAAATTAAGTTGTAACGAGAATACGTTATCTTGAATTGAGAGAGCTTAAATTAGACATGGGAAAATTTTCTTTTAACATAAATTTATGTATATTTTCTCAATTTTAATTTATGATTTCTCATAACAAGTTTACGTATTCTCATTACAACTTAAGTTTTCTCAATACAATTTACTTTTTCTCATTATAATTTTTATTGTCTTATTATCATTCTTGTTTTCTCATTTTAATTTACTTTTTCACATTTTAGTTTACGTTTTCTCATTTTTGGGTGGAAAAGGTGTAATTTAAATAACCTTTTTCCAAATATATTTGAACTTTTAAATTTCCTTAAATTAGGGCGTAGTTCATTTTAACAGTTTTCATTTAGTTTACATAACATTATTTTAGTTTAATAGTTTGAGAGTATTGTTAGCATAGTGAGTAGGTAGTGGTCAAGTAAGACAGAATTGGATGGGTTGTTCACAAAATGCTTACGCCATAAAAAACTCACGTATGTATGTACTTTTATTTTTTTTATTTCGCTTCTCCTAATTTTCGAACATTCACAAATACACTTCAAAGTTGAAAAAAAAAAACAGGCAAAACAAAAAATGCTCATGGCAAATAAAAGATATATCGGTATTGTACTATATATTGTTAAGAGCTGATGGAGGCTGAGAATTTAAATTTAAAAAAATTCTTCAAATTATTTACTTCAACAGCTTGCTAGCTAGTATTATTTTTAGAAAAATAAAAAAAATGTTTATGTGTATTCAATAAAATAAGATGTTAAAAGTAAAAGCAAACCGTTTCACACAATTGTAAATGGTAGTTAAAAAAAAAAAAAATATATAAACAATATGCTCAAAAAGTATATATAATAAGGAGTCGAAAATAAATCTCTTGTTAAAAACCACAAAAACGAAATAAAAAATATAAATTACAATAACAAAATTGTGACGAAATGTATACAACTGCTAAAAACCGCAAATAAAAGCATTGTTTTCTTGTGTAATAGATAAAACAAAAATTATCGTTGTATGTATTTAAGTTGTTTCAATGAAATGTATATTAAAATTAAAAATTACCAAAAAAAAAATAAAACACTTATGGCCGTTTTTTCTTCTATGCTATAATTTTAAAGTTCACTATAAATTTACCGGCGACTTTATTTGCATTTTAACGTAAAGGCAGAAGAAAGTGTCAAAAAGGTGTATAGTTATTAAAGGCTAGATGAGAAAACGGCCCTTAGCTAAGAAAATAAAAAATCATAGGAATGTATTCTCCAAATGAATATATGAAGATTTAAAAAAAAAATATGTACCGATCAAAATGCAAAAAAATAATTCCAAAAAATGCAAATGCATAAATGTTATGAAAAACAAAAACGAATTGTATTTAGCTATTAGTTATAAGAATCAATAAATATATATTAAAAATAAAAAATAAAATTATAATAAAATAATTGTCCTTCTTCTCCTTTCTTTAAATGGTTTAAAATTCAGTGGTAAGTTAAATTATTTTCTGCTAACGAACCAAGCAGAAGTTATTCTGCACGATTGTTATGTTTTCTCGAATTAGTTTTGAATATTTTTTCCAGGAACCGATATCGTCGCTCGCTTGCAGGAAGCATAAATGTGCCAAAATTAAAATTTTGGGAAATCTTATTTGAAAGTTTATTGCTCTTACAAAATTTGAAATTTTTTTTTTTTTGACATAAATATATTTTTGCAAGTTATATTCGCGTTGTTCTCTTTCCCCTGATATAGTTTTTACTTTAATATTCCTTCAATTCGTCGAGATAATGCACATTCATCTTTTAAAAATTTCAAAACTAAGTTTTTAAAATATTTCTTTGCGCCAGAATCATGAATGTGAAGCACATTCGTGTTTTTGGCGCAATAAAAAGGTCTAAAAATTGGATTTCTAAATTTTTTAAATTGTCTTTGTGCCATATATGTACGTTAGAGCGTTTCGGGCTTACAGGCAAAAAAACGTCGGCCGTACCTCCCCTCATACGAAATGTTTTTGAAAAACATTAAAAAAAATTTTTTTTTTTGTGGCAACCCTTAGATGTCGCCCATTTACATTTTTCTTCAAATCTTTGGCATTCGTTGTCGGATTTTAAAGTTTGACACATCAATTTTTTCGTCTCAAAGAGGAGGCTTTTTCTCAAGAAAGTTCATTGAGCTCATGCGTTTCGTTGTGGTACCTCACTTTAAAATCCGACAAAGAATGCCTAAGATATGAAGAAAAATGCAATTGGGCGACTTCCAGGGTTGCCAGAAAAAATAAATACAACTTTTTTTTAAATGTTTTTCAAAAACACTTCACATGAGTGGAGGTACGTTGTGGTATCACACTTTAAAATCTGACAATAAATGCCGAAGATATGAAGAAAAATGCAATTGGGCGACATCTAGGGTTGCCAGAAAAAAAATATAATTTTTTTTTAATGATTTTCAAAAACACTTCATATGAGCGGAGGTACGGCCGACTCTTTTTTGGTGATACGCTCTAATGTACATGAATGTGAATCAAAATGGTTACGTATACGCCGTGTCATCTCTTGTTGAGGGAATAACATTCATGCTTCTGGCAAAATTTAAATTAAAAAAAAATTGGAAATTCAATTTTTAGATATTTTTGTTGCGCCAAAAACATGAATGTGTAGCACATTCGTTTTTCTGGCACAACTTTGAGAGACGATATATCCACGTGCCATACGAAATCTAACACTAAAATTTTTTGTCTGAAAAAAAACGAACACTTTTTTCATTTTTCTCTGAAGAAAATGTTGTCAACAGTGATTGTTGTTAACAGTGGTTCGCCCTACCTAAAGTACATGATCATTCCGAAGATAATCATCAAGCTATTCTATAGGAATTCCAAGGAAACGAGCTGGACCAGGCGAAATGGGTGTTAGAAGAGAAGGTTCAATTGGCAAAATCGCCGACTAAATCGGCGGTGAAAATCTTCGGGAAATGGAGTGCACAAATGAGAGACGAGTTAAAAATTTACCGTAATGGCATTAATAGCGTTTTCTTTTCTGCACGAAAATGTCGCCTTCAGCGCATGCCCGCTAAAAGTAATTTTCTGTTGTAAAATGGTAATTTTGTGCCAAAAGCGATACCGTTAGAATGTATTAACCAGTTTTGACAGAATCAGCTTATTGCTACGTCATAAGTAGTTACAGAATTGCCACCATACTATACTTTTACCACTGGTATGATTTAAAAAAAAAAACTGTGTTATGAGGCAACTATGGACGAATTCAAGATGGCCGAAATGCAGTGTTGAAGTTGTTACGTGATGTCATAAATGGAAATGGGAAAAAGAGGGAAACGGGAAGGCATGGGCCTGGGTCATTACCCTCATAAAGGGCATCATTATCTTTTCTCAACCACCCTCACCTATAAAAATGCAAAAAGGCAACATTTCTTGCCCTCTTTGTTGTAGACGGTGCGATTATTTGCCCTGATAAATGGCAATAACAAACAAAAACAGTATACTTTTTGTCACTTTCTAACACATGTATATCAGCCACTATAAAGTAGCAGTGGTGGCACTGTTTTTATACCTTTCATGAACATGAAATGGTATTATAACTTTGGTCCGATGTTTGTAAGTATGAGAAGAAGAAGAGATAGACCCATCAATAAGTATACCGAAATGATCAGGATGACGAGATGAGTTGATTTAGCCATGTCCGTCTGTCCGTCTGTCTGTCTGTCTGTCTGTCTGTTTGAACGCAAACTAGTCCCTCAGTTTTTGAGATATTTGGCTGAAATTTTGTATGCGGCCACCATTTTCCAATATAGGAATCATTTGTCGGAACTAGCAAGATCGGACCGATATTACATATAGCTCCCATACAATCGACTGTTCCGATAAACGGATTTTGGGCTATAACTCCTGTAATTAAACACGTAGGAACGTGAAAATTTGGACGTACTGCTATTTTTATATGTGAAATATCGATGTTGAAAATCATCGAGATGGGATAAATATTTCACATAGCTCCCATACAATCGATTGTTCCGATAAACGGATTTTGGGCTATAACTCCTGTAATTAAACACGTAGGAACATGAAATTTTAGACGTATTGCTATTTTTATATCTGAAATATCGATGTTGAAAATCATCGAAATGGGATAAATATTTCACATAGCCCCCATACAATCGATTGTTCCGATAAACGGATTTTGGTAGATAACTCCTGTAATTATATAGGTAGGAACGTGAAATTTCGCACCTATTGCTATTTTAGAATGTGGAATGTCAATGATATTGGACCAATATAACACATCGCCACTATATAATCGATAGTTCCAATAATTTCGGTATGAGCTTAAGTTAAATTCACACAGGCTGTACTGGGATCAAACAGTGAAAATCGTGACGCTTATTCATGAAAGGTATTTAGCCTTCGGCACAGCCGAAGACAGCTTTCCTTACTTGTTTTCTTCTGAAGACATGCAGGGTGAAACTGAAAATATTAAGTGTGCAGCAATTTCACAGGTCGAAGTTAAAATTGACATTTCATTTGGCGGCAGTGTTTTCTACTTCAGAAGATATGCAGGGTCACACTTGTTGTTGTTGTTAGCAGCAAAAACACTCCCCGAAGGTTTTGGAGCGTGATGCCGAAATTGACAGTCCTTGGCCGGATATTAACCCGGCACGCTGCGGTACTCTCTTGCGGTACTGCCTGACTGTCATGGTAGCTTTTTGGTATGACCAGTGGAACCTTCTAGGTCATGTCATCTCTCCATCCTTGAGGAAGGAGAAGATGGGTAATGAGAGGTGAGAGGCATCATATCCGTAGATCAACCATCGAGTTAGTACGTCATTACCTATGTGCATTTTAGTCGCCTCTTACGACCGGTATGCCTACCTCGGGCATATTCTAAACCCCTAACCCGCAGAGGCAGCAGGGTGACACTGAACATTTTAAGTATGCAGCAATTTCACAGGGTAAGTGAAAATTTTAAATATGTTGCTCAACGAAATGGCAACATTTTCATGGAGAAAAGAACACGCTATAAGCTACCATATGTCAGCCTTCCCAAAAGTATCGGGGGTGACGTTGAACAACAGTATCTCATTTACGAGTCATTTGTCTACAATGGTCTCAAAGGTATGAGCTCGCCACAAAATACTCAAGTCACTTGCAGGCAGTATTTGGGGAAAAGTTAAAGAAACGTTGTTGGACTACATACATATAAGGCCATTGACGTACCGGTCTTTGACTATGCTGCACCCATAAATGTAGTTGGCTACCACCAGGGTTGGAGAATTTAGAAACTGTATTGAGGCCACAAAAAAATTCCAATTTTTTAGGTTCCAAATGTACTAAATTAGTCTCCTTCTTTCTTTACACTAATAATCATAAGGCATGAAATTTATGAAATTTTTTTTAATTTATCAACATAGTTATCGAGCTGTGTGCGCAAAAAAGACGTACGAGCCATGATTTTCGATTAAACTTTAATCATTAAAGTATTTCTTATGAAAATACATTATGTATTGCTACGAAACATACAGTTATGAAGCTAGAACAAAATCAGTTCTGTCGTAAGTACATTGTCTTTGTTTGTTATTAATTTTCGAAAAGGCAAAGTGGCTGTTACATCTATTTATTCTTTTGTCTCATACCGCCGGTTCCAAAGTAAATAGAAGTATTTCAAAATTTAAATTGTTTTTGAAACGGCATTCAAAATTTCATTTTTACAATTGAGTTCTATGAAAAAATAAAAGTTTGAAATGCTGTTTTCCCAAAAAATTTAAAAAGTAAATACATCTGTTTACTTTGGAAAGGGCGATACGTCTTTCCTGTGCACACGGCTCGTTATTTTTTAATCCAATAACAGTTTATGAAGTAAATTAATCGGGTGTTTTTTTTATTAGTTACAAGTGAATACTGCAAAGAAAAACTATGTGATGAAAGGAGACACGGTGATTACCATTGACGTTTCTGACAGTATTGGCTTCATGCTTTGTTCGAAAGAAAATACTTTTCGACCAGTTATATACTTATGTAAAAAGGCTATCAAATATGCCTCCGTAGTACTTTAGTACTTTGTTTAGTCATATTGTATCAAAAAAGTCCGATTGAATCGAAAAACCCAACCCAGCCTACCACCAACTAGACGAGGTAACAAGTCTGTCAAAATACCGCTATCAGAACTGCTACGGGATGTCTACTCATGGTTCCTAAGTCTCATCTTTATCAAGATCCTAAATTGCTCAATTTTAGAGATCACGCAGAAATGTTGAGCAGGCAGTTCCGTTTGACCTGCAATTAGCCAGGACATCCTAACCGTCTCCCTAGGGACATAAGGAAACGTCTCCATAAGCACAACGACGAAATCCGACATCATATCACTTTACCGTTTGATCTGCGGAACCATAAGCGGGCTCTAACCGGCCTGTGAGCCTCGTTCTAAACAGTTGTCCACCCGAAGTAGCTGGCTCATCTTCGATCTGGGTATTCTAACAGTTTAAACTTTTACTTATCCATCCTCAACGACACTATTTTAGACACATGCCTTGCGTGGGATATGTGCCCCCATGATACTTTACATCTTTTTAACTGTTCCAACAGTTTTGAAACTGCTCGTTTCCGGAATGATAATAGGTTTGTTTATTGGGCTGCTCTAGCTTACGCCAGATTGAGATATTTCACAAAATTTTGTTTAACGAACACTTTTCTTGCTCTAGGTTGCTCTATCTTTTCTTTCATGAGTACGCTCAAAGCAAAACTAGAGTAATCCAGATCACAAATTTCTGCTCTACCTTCAGGAAAAAATACATTTTTGAAAACTTCAAAAAAATTAGCTTGCAAGAAAATCAATGTTTTTGTATACGTGAATTTGCATTAATTTTGAAGATTTAAACGAAAATACCAAATAAAAAGAAACTATCGAGATTCAAGTGTATCATGGCATTTCTGCTCTAAGCTGCTCTATTTCTATTTTGACAGCTGCTCTGCTCTGAACTTTTTATTGGTCAGTAAACAAACCTAATGTACTCTAGGCAACAACAACAACATGAGTGGTATAAGCTTTGTGCAGACGTCGACATAGTTCAGTGAATTAAAACCCAGCGGCTTCGCTGGTTAGGCCAGACCCATGACTTCCCCGTTTGCTTTCCCACAAACTAACGGGCTTCTCAAACCTCACGGGTTTTACTTCAGCACCGAATAAACTTGAGAATGATAGCATTCTCAACCAAAAAGACTTTCTAATGACAAAACCGCTGATTCTCAAGTTGAGAAAGGGATAGCTGTCAACTTGAACTCAAATGGGATTCTCTAATTGTGCTCAAAGGATCGCATACCCTGAATATAAGTACCGAATATAAAATAAAACTTGATTTATATAATTTAAAACGCCATGAATTAGTTGACAAAAATTGTTAGTATAGGTTCTTTAAACTCAAGTCGCATACATATGTATGTATCAAAGGATGGAGATTGGAGAATGTTGTTGGATAACATTATAACGGTATCGGTTAAAACCAAGGCGAATATATACAGGTGCGGGCAGCAAGATATAAGTAAATTTCCCATGTATTTTGTTTTTGTAAATTTAAATTCCGATAACACAGTGCTACACTGAAAAAAAAATCTACAAGAAACGGCCGTCAAATTAACAGTAAACCCTGTCATTTTTCGTCCAACAGCGGGTAATATCGATTTTGAAAGTGACCCCCTATCATTCTCGAATATACTGTAGGGGTTATTTATACTTTGTATATAATACTTTGATATTTAAAAAATATTCTTATTTGCCTTAGCATTTAAATCAATATTTTGAAAATTGAAAAATTAGAAATTTTTATAAATTTTTGAATAGAAAAATAAACATCTCAAAATTACATTAAATAAAAGTTATTTAAATATTTATATGGAATAACTCTATAATACTATCATATTGATATGAATTACTGTAAATTTGAAAGTAGACTCATATCATTAATTGGTATTTTTCAAAAATTACATTTTTTTACTGCCAATTTTACAGTAAATACTGTAATATTTACAGTATTACCATAATCGCTTTGAAAGTGGTTTTGATATGTTACTTTCAATGTGCACTTTCAACCTTTTTATTTCAGTGTACAAAAAAAAAATTGAATACACATTTAAAGCGACCTAGAAGAGATTGTTTATCGGGTCGAGTTATACACGAAACACCCTTCAAAAGATTTGTGAAAAAATTTTGAGCTTACTGTTTGGATAAGTAAGATAGATAAGATATAGAGATAGATGGCGCTAGAGTCGGTGTTAGAAAAATTCTGAGATAGGATGTTTTGGAAAAAAGTATTTTAAAATAGGCTATCTTCAACTCATACCTCCATATTATATTTTGTCATCCTTTTTTACATATATATTTTTTTGTTCTTTTTAGAAAATACCACAGGAATCTCTTATTCCTCATAGCCGTGTGAAACGCATAAGGAGAGAAGCTTTCGACGGTACATCCAAGCGCGGACCTGAGTTCAAAAATGCCAGCGAACGTGTTAAAGAACACATTCCCATATGGGATGATGCCAAGGAAACGCTAAAAATAAATCAATAAGCAACAACTTTATTGCAAATGACTCTAAGTAGTTTATTCCTTGTTATAATCAAGATTTATTAGGAGGTTTAACAATATATTTTACCAAACTACATAATAAAATTAGTCTGACTTTCCTTTGGCTTCGACGCGACATTTGGGGTTTTATAGCTGCATTCTTTCTTCAATATGTGCCTCTCGAGTTCATTCCAAAGACTCTTAGTTGGATTTATATCACCAGGTTGACCAGAGTACTCAAACAATGTTTGTGGTCGTTATTTTGTTAATAGTTGTATACTTAAGGACATTTATCTTCTGCATACCCTAAGCTAGCGGGTAGAGTTGCTTGCAAAGTTTCATTGACGAGAATCGCAAATTTACGGATGAGGAAAGATGATGAACTCCCTCGTGAGCCTTGATGTGGCTTACAAGGTGAAGGAAAACGGCAAAATATTTATTTGCTATCGATTTATAAACACTTGCCAAATTTAGGTCCTCAGTAAATGCGTTTTTTTTTTTCAGAACCACACATTTAGGTATGGTGGAATAACAACCAAACAAATAAAATTGATATACAAAATGGTAATCAGCTGTTTTCCTAATCCTCAATGTTGTGTTTGTCAGGGTAAAAATTGGATCTGATAAAAAAGCAATTATGCGGGATTAAGTCCGTGTGTGTGTACATAGCATAACTCTTACCTGATAAATACCAATTGCATATTATCAAAGAATTTAATTTGTTTATATATTTTTACTGATGTATTTATTAATTTTATTTGTTCATTTACATTGCCATTGCAATTAGACCCTTTAAAATTAATTTACAAAAAACGAATAACTTTCCATGTTTTTTCTTACGTTTTGAAAGAATTTTATAATTATGTGTATATTTATGTATGTATATAAAAAGTATGAGTGTCGTCGGTGATACTGCAATCAATCTATGTCATTTTATGCAAATCGTTGCATTAACTTAAATTGAATATTTTATAGACAAATTAACGGCAATAGACAAATTCGAAATTGCTCTGAATAAACACAAAAAAAAAACCATGGACGTAGAAAGTTTTGTAATATCGCCAACGATGTACTACATACTTACGCACATCTAGATCTTAACCGTTCTAGCTCAAAAATTTCGACTTTTGAAGCTATGCAGGTTACTGGGAACTCAAGCTCAACATATCTGTATGCCCGATTCTGTTTTCGAGTGGATTTTTGATGATTGGATCTGGGTGTGCGTTGCACTAACTTATACATGTAAATAATATTTTTTTTGCATATTTTTATTTTATTATTATTGAAATAAATTTAGCTGATACAGCGCTTGTTAATTTTGCTTAAAATGTTTATTGTGTTTATTTTACAAAATAAAAGTACATAGTTTTTCTTGTTATTTTTGTGATTTTTTTTGTTTCAACAAACTATACAATATAATGCATTGAAAATTTTATGTGTGTAAGTATTAATATAAAATAATAGGAATTATATTCTAATAAAAAAAACTAAGCTAAGAACTTCTCTTAAAAAGAAAATGTTTAATACACTTACGAAAAACTTATTTTTTTGTTATTTAACATTTTGGTTACATTTTATTGAATATTCAAAACGCTATATGTATGTATGTATATACAGATATGCACACATTTGCATATATTTTTTTATGCATGTACATATATGTATATGTTTTTTGTATATAAGTTTTTTGTATACATATATACTGCATTTGTCAAATGTATGTACATATCATCACTCGACGCGCAATACCGCGTATTTGCAAAAAGCCATACGGCGTATGTACCAAAACCTCTAAAATCGAGATTTCGTTACCCTGACTAGGACTCATCGGTCTTAATGTATTTACGTGAAAATTCCGCCGTTTTTATCCACAAAAACCCAAATAAAGAAAAAAAATATTGTTTATGAAACCTATTTTCTTTGAAATAAACAAAGCAATACCGCGTATTTTTTCAAAAAGTTACGCCGTATTGCTTTTTGCAAATACGCGGTATTGCGCGCCGAGCGACGATATGTAAGTGTCGCGTTACCAAAGCCTTTTAGAGCACTATTTTACTAATCGAAGATAATAACTCGGAAACATTAATAAATTCGACTATTTTCAGTTAAGAAAGTAAAAAACAAAACAAAAATCAACTTTTCATCCAGAAATCTCAATTTGATTTCCGAAAAGCGCATATCGTCGATGACTATGCAAAACCATCTATGTATCAGATGCAAAACCACATATCTGAAAGCAACCAAATTTAACGGAGAGCAAAAAAACTAATTTCCATTCAATCCTTTGTATAATCTAGCAACAGAATTTTAGTTTCTGTTTTTAAGGACGATATTTACCTGAATAGCCTTGATGTGAACTAAAATTTCAATTAGTTAGTTAATTTTTTTTTTTTTTTTTGTGAAATTATTTTGCCTATAGATGGTTTTGCAAATAAATTTTGCTGAAATTTCGGTTTTTTACCAAGAGATGAGTGGTTTTGCAAATAAAATTTATCCACACCCCTTACATTTGTTAGGGCGTTGACAGCCTGGAGTGCAGGGTTACCAAATCTCATTTTTTTCACTTTCGTCATTTGGGAAGTTTTGCATCTGGTAGATAGGTGGTTTTGCATAGGCATCCACGATATCTATTTTCGAAGTATTGTTATATTGGTATAAAATACTTTTGGAAACTCCGAAACGCATTTATTCTTTTTTTTTAATCCTTTTGACCTGCTCTGAAATACATGGATTTTTTTGTAAAATATGGTTGAAAAAGGGGTAAATATCATCAATTTACTAAGAACAAGCTAACTAATGTGCTGTTCATGCTGGGCCTACATTTTACATTTTAGCATTTAGCCCAAAATGCAGCATTTTTTCCAAACAATTTTGAAAGCTAAACGCAACTAAATGCTACTTTATTTCTGCATTAGCTTTAGCATCTTCGAAGATACAGTACGAACAAAAATTTCCTTGTATGAAGAAAAGTGAAAAAAATTTTGCATACTTTTGGTCTAACCACCGTTTATATTGGGATATCTTCTCACTAAGCAAGTCAACGTACTTATGCAAGCATACTTCCACTTGCGATGTAGGAACGCACCTTAAGCATTCGAAAATTAGCTAAATGCGCATTTTCAAAATGCGGCAGCATGAATGCATTTTCGAAATGTACGACCTAAAATGGAAAATGCTGCTTTTAAAACTCGGCATGAACACTACATAATAGTTGTCTCTTTGACGGGATTTCGAAAATTCCCCACAATTGACTAGTAAGCTATAACTGGTTGTGAAGTTATCTGAGAAATTAAAAAAAAATGTTAAAAAAGAACTTTCAAAAAGTAGGAAAATTATTACTTTTTTGCCAGGTTTCACATCGTTACACTAATATAGAAACGCCCTAACTCATATTTTCTCAGCTTGATAAGTTGCTAGAAAAAACTGAACGCAAAGTAAACGATAGTCGCAATGAGTTGGTCGAAAACACAAATATCAATGCCTGTAATAATAGACTTTGCTATAGTAGGTTACCAAATGTTTAGTAAAGCTTCATTCAGAAGTTAAAAATATTTCTATATTCGGGTAACGATATGTATAATTTTGAGACTTTTAATAAGAAAATTTAAAAATGTTTAAAAAAAAAACAGTTTATAAAAGTTCTTAGACTAACTTTTTCCGATTATAATTAGTTGACCAGAAAAGTAAAGCAGATATCGACGTGGCATACAAAAACTAGCACTTTCAAAATTTCTTACGGAAACTAACACTTAAAATTCTGTACGAAAACAAATATTTTCGACTTGTAACTGGAAAAGTCTAACACTTTCAATTTGTGTCTGACGAAAATTAACTCTTTTAATTTTGTCTCTGACGAAAACTTAAAATGTTAGTCAGTAGGTTTTCTTCAGACATAAGATGAAAGTGTTAGTATTTCTTCAAATGGCTACAGTCAACTTTATTTTCCTGCAGAGTACATTTTTTTACATGAAACTGGGAATATCAGTACCCCGTTGGTACAGAAATGACAAAGATAAAGCATAAATCGTAAAAAGTAAAGGATGATTTACATGAGGCGATTTCCTGATTTTTTGTCGTTCCAACGCGTCAATAGCAATTCGACCGATCGGCCACTTGTATTTGATGGTTGAAGAAAGTCGAACGCCAAAAAATCGAATAGTAAATCGGCTCGTGTAAAGCAGCCTTAATTGTTTACATTCTCAAAACAAAGTGAAACTCACTAAAAAAGGCTTTTATTTGCTAAGTATTAATACAAATTAACTAAATTATTTTAAACTGTGAAGCTGTGTTTTCTCTTGTGTTATTTAAACCCCCGATAGTTTTTTCTGAGAAAATGTGGAGCTGTAGCCTCTAACAATAGTGGGCGAAAAGAGAGTCGTTAATATGGGAACATATTAGTTTGATACTCAAAAATTTGTAAGTTCTGTCATATTGAACTCAACAAGCAAGCATTGGCAAAAAATAAAGTAAACATTAGGCATGAGCTGTCTTCTTTTAAACATGAAGCTAAATGAAATTTAATGCTCTTGTGCGCTCTCTTTTGACATTCGCGCTGTACACGTGTAGAGAGCCAATTGCAAAGACGTGAAGTACGGGGTTCTTCACCGCATTTGCGGGGTGTAAAAGTAGGTCACCCCCCAGTTGGTGCACCCTGGGTAACGCTAAATGACCTACATAGCCTACACGGCTAGTTTCTTGTATTGCCGGTTCTACGAGAACGGTACCAGTACTTGTGCTGTACCCATCGTGCCGAAACGACCCGGGCCGTTTTATTATATCGACCCGGCCAAGAGCAATACACTCGGGGTGACCCTGTCTGACATTTAGGCAGGGCTACACCTCGCTACAACAACAACAACAACGTGAAGTACTCGGGTGTATATAAGAACCTGCACCACTCTCTTTTTTGGAAAGTAGTTTACATGCAGCTGCTTAGTTAAAGTTTCATAGCATATTATGAACTTATCGTCAATGTAAGTATAGTTTCGTTTTCACGTATATTTCCGGTGTTAAGACAAATTTCAAGATGGTTACTGGGTTTGCTAATATTTGGTCATTGTAAAACTGTGCAAAGCTTATGTTGGGTTGCACGAGGTTTGAAAGTGGTTATAAAATAAAACGAAATAAAATAGAACAAAAAAAAAATAAAAAATAAAAAATTAAAAAAAAAAATTTAATTTTTTTTTTATTAAACAACATATAATAACGTGAACTAAAATAAAACCATATAAAAAATTAAAAAAATAAAAATAAAATAAATTAAAATAAAAAAATTAAATAAAAATTAAATAAAAATAAAATAAAAACAAAATAAAATAAAATGAAATAAAAAAAATAATATGTTTGCAGTGTCCCAAGAAGAACAACTAGTATAAGTACTATTATTTTGCGTTCTAAACTTAGTTTGCATATGATTGGGAGTTAAACTAGCTACAACGGTTGTGAAAGCCTATTTCGTGCTTGAGTATATCTATTGTGATATTAATGATTTTAGAGCCGTACTTAAATTGCGTGAAAAGCTATAAAAGAAGCAAAGTTAGTTTAAAACAATCCAAAAAAAAAAAATTTATTGCATAAACTATTAATTAGATAATATTAAAAATACAGAGCTTAAATTGCTTGAATACACTTAGGCCCCTATTATGAGATTCATTCGATGTTCGAACATGGGAAAGCAAATTTCAAATTCGTATTATGTGCTGTGCATTGCTGCACAAATTTTTATTGGTTAAAGATGTTTTTGTCGAATAAATGACTTTCGACGTTGTTGAATTATATTGAATAATTAATAACATAAAACGTCCTCCCTAATTATGAGTCGTGGGACCGAAATGCGTATTTTGATAACTCTACCATAAAATGTTTACTAGTTAACGCCTAATGTAAAGTATTACCATTTAATGTTATTTTTAGAACGAGTGTCATAATACCAATTGAAAATTCGTACAATCATTTATTTCGACAATAGTCGAAGATCGAATTTAGCTCATAATAAGGGCCATTATATTCGTATTCATATTATATACTGACCCACCTACTACTTGAAATAGTACAAAAAATTTTATAAGATTCATAACATCTTTTTTTGGTAGGCAGTGTGCAAGTCCTTTATAATTATGTATTACTAATCCTGTATTACATTTTTACGGATGTCCTGTTTTGTATGCATTTTTACGCATGTTTATGTGTGTGTTGGTTATGTAACTACGAAATACATAACTTAGTTTAGAAAAAAATGTAGGCGATTTTTTGCTGTCGCTTAGCAATTACTTCATACTCCCTTTACCCATTTTACTAGTCTCCGACTATCTACTACATATTACAAATGCACACCTTTGTTAAACTCGCCTTTTTTTGCAAAAATTTGCTCCATGTTTCATAATTCGCCTTGTTTTTTAATGCATTTCATTTAGTTTTAATTTTTGTTGTTTTGCGTCGACCGAGCTGGCTGCTGGTTTGGCCGTCACCGCTGCGAGGCACTTCTTCTTCATTTTATGCATGTATTTTGTGTCACGACACAGATGTAGCAAAAAATTCCTGCAAACGCTGCACTGTATTGCGATCGAGCTTACACAAATCAAAATCAAATGTTTTGGCTGTGATCTCATAGCAGCCGGTAGCGGCAATCATCTCGACAACCTGTTGCAATTCATCATTATCTTGTAATGTCATTATTTTGTGATGTAACTCCTGTAATTCGTTTAGATATTCAGTTGGTAAAGCTGGTGTCGCACCATTATTTGCATTTGCTGCGTCTGCGGCTGCTGTGCCACCTGGTATTGCCGGTGATGTTGGTCGTAACGGTTGTGGTGCTTGTGGTGGTGCAAGCGGTACTGCAGCTGTTGCAGTTGTAGCTGTAGCGACGCTTGCTGTGACAGCATCCTTAGTGGTGTTGATGTTGCTGGTGTCCGCCACCGTAGTGACAGCTGCAGCTGCCGTTGAGCTGGTGGTTACACTGGTGCTGCTGCTATTGCTGGGTGGTGGTAAAAATGCTGCGCCACCACCTCCACCAACCGCTGCACTGTTGGCCGCATCGATAGCTGGGGTATGATTGGTAATGTTTAGCTTGGCGGTATCACTAGCGGTGGCGGCAGCACTGTTACTATTGCTATTGTGAACTGTAAGTGGGCCACTTATGCTTGCAGAACGGCTATGCCGCAAAGCAGGTGACTTTGTTTGTTCGCGTGTTGCTTTACTAGATTCCTTTTTGGCTTGTTTTACGGGTGGTTCTATGAAGGTATTAGTCGATGATATACTGGCAGCAGCTACGGAGCTTCGTCGTCGCTTCTTTTCTTCTTTTTCCGTTTTTTTATCCAACTTCTCTTGTTTCTCAGCAGCAATGTCTTTCGATTTTGTATTACGCTCGCTGCCACGCTGTTTGTGCTCCTTAATCGTAGGAGTTGTAGATTGCTTTTCGGGCTTCTCTGTGAGCGCTACTTCAGCTTTGTTGCTGGCTGATGGTGTTACGGTTGCTTTGCTTGCGACTGAAGCCGTTGGCTTCGGTGGTAAGTCCGGGAAGCTGCTACTTGAGCTATCGGATTGCAAAACAGCGGCGGGTGCAGTGTCAGTTGTACTTGCTGCTGGTGTTGTTGATGCTGCTACTGCTGCTGTGACTGTCAATGCAGCTGTTGCCGAGGATTCTTCTGGTAAATTCGATTTACTTATATCAATTGTATCGACTTTTTTGTGATTGCTGTTGCTTATATTCTTTTCAGCTTTTTCTGGTGCTGGCGTAACACTTATTGTTGGATTTGCTGGGGCCGGAGTGGTGGTGTTTTTGGCGGCATGTTTGCTGCTGCTGCTACGTGATTCGGTTTCGCAAGCTTCAACGATGGTGTTCGCGTTAGTGGTGGCGCGTTTTTCTTCTTTGGATATCTTCTCTTTGGATTTCTTTTCTTTGTTTTGTGACTTCTTTGTTGCTGCAATGGGTGCAGCTGCAGTGGCGATACTGCTGCTTTTGTGGTTGTTGTTTGTTGCGTTGATTAAGCTGGGGTTTACGGTATTTGTGCTGTTTGTTTCGGGTTTAGGTGAAATAGTGCGTGGTGCGGCTGGTTCTGCAGACACCGTGCTGGTGGCGGCTGTTGCTGCTGTGGCAGAATTAACATTCGAATTAGCCTCTGTGTTCTTTTCAGTTCGCGACTTTTCTTCGGTACGCTCTTTATTATGTTCTTTATCCTTTTCTTTATCTTTGTCCTTTTCTTTTTGTCGCTCCTTATCTCGCTCTTTATCTTTATCTTTGTTTTTGTCCTTTTTCTTATGCTTATGCGACTTCTTATCCTTTTCTTTATCTTTATCTTTATCCTTGTCCTTTTCCTTCTCCACTTTGTCGCCAGCTTGATTGGTCATGCTTGCCGAAAGCTTCTTATCACCACTCGCTGGTGCTGGTGCACTAGTCGCTTGTGTAGCCGTGTAATTCGAGCTGGCATTTGACATTGTCTTGTCGCTTATTTTATCTGCATTTTTTAACTTAGCCGTTTCCGCTTTTTCCTTTCCATCCTTCTCTACTTTTTTAGTATTCAAAACTGTCGGCGCTTGATTGCCTTTGATATCTTTAGCTTCCGCTGTAGCAACACCATTTCCACCGTCTGAAGCTGCGTGTGCAGCAGCGGTGTTATTGCTAGTTGTGCCAAGACTTGCTGCAGCAGCAGCGCTATTGCGTTCTTCCTTCGTCTCTTTGGATTTGTTTTCGTTACTTCGATGTTTTTCCTTGTGCTCATCACGTCGCTCTTTATCGCGTTCTTTATCCTTATCCTTCTTTTCTTTTTTCGACTTCTTACTACTCGAGCTAGACTTTTCTTCGCGCGTCTTTGTTTCCTTGCCGTCTGTTTTATTGCTACCACCTGCCGGTTTTACTTCATCCCCACGTCCGCTTGTGGCTGATGTGGATCGTGGTGGCGAAGTACGCTTCGGACTTGATGCACCAGCGTCACGCGTTGACTTCGGACTTAGTGAACGTTTTGTACCACCACTACTTGTACTCTTCTCACGATCACGCTCACGTTCCTTATCGCGAGACTTGTCTTTTTTAGACTTTGACTCTTCGCGTTTCTCATGTTTGCCGCTATCGCCAGATGATTTTTTGTTTTCACTGCGCGATTCCTTGCGCGGGCTGGATGTCGACTTGTGTTTATCCTTTTTCTCGGATTTTTCACGTGACTTTTCACTGCCACCACTCGACGCTGTTGATGTGCCGCCGGCGCTGCCACCGCTACTTTTATCCCGTTCCTTTCCGGGTTTCTCCTTTACGACACCGGTATTTGGATTATTGTTTCCAGCGATTGGTGTAGCAGCCCCAGTGCTGCCCGCACTTAAAGTTGTTGCAGCTTGTGTTGTTTTGGCACCAGGATTATTCGAATTGCTATTTTTACCATCGGGCGAATGCTTGCTAGAGCCGCTCTTAATGGGTGTGCCAAAAAGTGTCGCAAACGAATTATTCTTCGAATCATCGGCACGAGCCTTTTGCTTCTTACCGCTGCCACTGCTAGCTACTGCATCGCCACTACTCAATTTAGGTTTACTAATCATACCACCGCCTTCGTCACTGATAGCAGCATTGGATGTTGTATTTGATGGGGGTGCCGTGACGCCACCAACAATACCAGCACCAGTTACTGGTATGCCACCACCTTTAAGTAGCTTTTGCCTAAAATCATCGGAAACATGATCGAAAACAAATTTTTGCACTTCCGAGCGATGATGTGGTGGACCAGTCTGTTGTAAATCCAAATCGTATGTGAACTGTATACGCTTTGGTTCGTCGCGATTGCGAAAATAAATGTCGATTGGTAACAGAAAACCAGCATATCCGGATTCGGTAATCACATATGGCGGCTTATTACAAACTGAAAAATAAGAGATTTTATTAGTAACCCTTTTTTATTAAATCTTAAATGGATACATACAAACTAATTATGTCTCCTGGGAATGCGATTGTTTAAAAATCTTGTTCAAGGTCGTCAGAACCCCCCCGTGAAGTGACCGCTCTTGGCAATAATCGGACCTTTTTACCTAGCGAATCCCGACGGAATTATCAGCCGGCGCCGATGATCTCTCTGCAGTAGTACAAGGCAACTCTAGCTTAGTATCCCTTAATCTAGCCCTCTGAGGGTTAGGGGTTTAGTATATGCCCGAGATAGGCATAGGTACCGGCCATAAGTGGCGAGTAATATGAGCCCAGGCAATGACGTGCTAACTTGATGGTTGATCTACGGATGATTTGACCTAGAAGATTCGACTGGTCATACCAAATCGCTGCCACGACAATCGGGCAGTACCGCTAGAGAGTTCCGGAGCGTACCGAGTTCATATCCAGCCAAGGACTGTCAATTTGGTTAAAAACATGTCAAAATTAAATAAAAAAAGAGAAAAATCTTAAAAACACCAATCGATACGCAGGCGAAGAAGGACGTAGCTCCAATTGCATTTAATCCATTTTTAGCTCCTCCAACAGTCTGCTAACTATTTCGCAATTCACATCTTTTCCATATCGCCAGTTCCAAAGTAAACAGATGTATTTACTTTTTAAAATTTTTGGGAAAACAGCATTTGAAACTTTTATTTTTTCATAGAACTCAATTGTAAAAATTTAAGTTTTGAAATACTTCTGTTTACTTTGGAACCGGCGATATGTGTTATCAAACAAAGCAATCTAACACAAATCTAACTTTGGCCTCACGCCATGGAACATGCTTGCGACATACCCCCGAATTCTGTAAGTTGTCTCTAGTCCCTAATAGAGACAATAGTTAATAATAGAGACAATTCGTGTCCCAATTCCTTGTTGTCCAATCAAAAGCCTCAAATGACAGATCTCCATGACAGATATCCATGATACGTCGGTTGACCAACAGGTCGCGCTCTGTCCGGTGAATGCTGTTTTGCATGCCTCAACACCACGCATTTCTGTAGAGGAGCGTCATCTTCCTCGAGAGACAAGGGTCACTCTGGCTCAATTACGCTCTGGATATTGTAGCAGATTAAACTCCTACATATCCAGGCTTAATCCTGATATACCGAATGTATGTCCGGCTCGTCCCCCATAATACCAATCACCTATTCAATTGCTCTACGGAGCCCACCCTTCTAACACCCATTGGTCCAACCCTATGGAAACTGCTAGTCTTCTTGGACTTCCGTTAGAAGATATTGAAGACAATTTAGATTAAGGAAAAATACGCGTTGGGCAGGACTACACCTCGTTACAACAACAACAACAACAGATCTCAATTTTGTGACTTGAGATGAGACAAAATTACAGAATTCGGGGGTTAAGTTAAATGAAAACTTATGTCCGTCAAGTTAGCATTACCACTTTAACATTTCAAGGTCATTCCTAGTGGATTAATTGTCGTTAATTTGTCGTAAATTTGTCGTGGAAATATAAATTTTGTCGCTCTTTGTTTTTTAAAAATAACCCCTGGTAATGCTAACTGTTGTTGTTGTTGTTGTTAACAGCAAAACACTCCCCGAAGGTTTTGGGGAGTGATGCCGACAGTCAAGTTAGCATTACCACCCCGCGGTAAAAATGAAAATTCCATGGTCACACCTAGTGGATTAATTATTGTTTTTATACCTTTCATGAACATGAAATGGTATTATAACTTTGGTTAGAAGAAGAGATAGACCCATCAATAAGTTACCGAAATGATCAGGATGACGAGATGAGTTGATTTAGCCATGTCCGTCTGTCTGTTTGAACTAGGGCTCTTGATTCTAATCGATTACTCGACTAGTCGATTAGTCGAGTAGTCGATTACCGACTTTTTTGCAGTTTGAAAATCGAATAGCAGATATTCGATTTCAGCTAGTCGACTAGCTGTCACTAATCGAATACTAACGATTAAATCGGGTTCCCAGTTTTTACCCGGGTTTTACCCGGGTAATAAGGCGGCAAATTTCTACTGTAATTCGCATGCATGTTTAAGTGGTATCTGCCATTTTCGCCATTTTATTTGCTTCATTTCTTTGAAAATTACAAAAAATGTAACAGGAGCACAGAATATTTGTGTAGGTACATATCGCTCATTTGCTGCAACATCGTCATAAGTCAAAAAACCCAAATTTTGAGTTAACATCACTAATATATCGGAAATAATATGTTTGATCAACTGGCAAAGTGTTATATCCGAAGTTTCAATATTTCACGCAGCATCGCGATAGAATTAATTACTTATCCCATATAAATATACAGCAATTCAAAAACTAAAAATGTGTTTTCTGTAATATCATATTTTTTGAGTTATGACGATGTTGCAGCAAATAAGCGATATGTAGATATACAAAAATGAAATTTTGAAAAATGTATGTATGTTTCTAGCAATATTTGTTTGTATGTAGATAAAAAAAGTTTGAAATTTTTTTTTCATACTGCAAAACGTTCTATGTCAATATTATTCTTTCAGGTTTAAGTGCACAATGGAGGCATCTTTCTCTTATTCTACGTCGCCGTTTGAAAAAGGGATAGTTGAAGGATTGATTAGTGGGGCAAAAAAAAGTAAAAGTACATTAAAATACACCTAATTTTCCAAAGAACCCAAAAATTACAAACCTTACATAGAGCGTTTTGATGTATTTCCAAAAATATACGAGAACATTAGAGTACCAAAAAAAGTTCGACCCTTCCCAGTGGGAAAGTAGGTAATGCATTACTTTTTTCCATGCATGAAAAGATGTATGAATTTTGTTATAAGAAAAGATCACACCAAAAGCAAGGAAGGGAGTAATGTGTCGCTCAATTTTTGATTTGTAGTTTTATAAAAAATTGTTTTTCATACATGAAAAGATGAACGAATTTTGATATTAGAAAAGATCATACCAAAAGCAAGGAAGGGAGTAATGTGTCGCTATATTTTTATTTGTAGTTTGAAAACTTCAAAAAAAAAAAAAATACACAACTTTCAAACATAAAAAAAATACAATTTAAATTCATTTTGAAACTGCTGCTCGTTACTTACATCTTCATCGCTTTTGCTGCTGCTGTGAGGCTTTTCAGAAGTCGAGAGTCGACTGGACTGTGTGCTCCTGATGCCGGTGCCTTTATGGTTTCGTTTTTTTATTATATTTTTTTTTGGTGCACTCATCTTGGTCGTAGCCCATGACGAGCTCGTCATTCAAACATTTAAAATAGGACCTTAACTTTTCCCCCACTGTAGAGCATCACTGGGTCTTAATGTCCTTGTTACTCTACAAGGAAATTTATAAAATGTTATGCAAAATGAAATATGTCCCTTTTCATTCAAGAAAGGCAATGCAAGATATAATGTTTCCCTTGTAGTGCATATTTTCATTCTTGAAAGGTAATGCATCTTTTCATTTATAAAAAGTAATATAGAAAGTAATGTAAACATGTCGCTTCAGCTTTTAGGCGAGCGACACATTACTTTTCCTATGACATCGCTGTAGAAAAATTCATGCATGTTTTCATGTATAGTCTATAGGAGCTATACATTACTTTATGCATTGCTGTACATTACCTTTTCCCACTGGGTTTCTATCGGAATGATTACCCAGTGGGAAAAGGTAATGTACAGCAATGCATAAAGTAATGTATAGCTCCTATAGACTATACATGAAAACATGCATGAATTTTTCTACAGCGATGTCATAGGAAAAGTAATGTGTCGCTCGCCTACAAAACCAAAGATACATGTTTACATTACTTTTTATATTGCTTTTTATAAATGAAAAGATGCATTACCTTTCAAGAATGAAAATATGCACTGCAAGGGATACATTATATCTTGCATTGCCTTTCTTGAATGAAAAGATGCTTTACAAGGGACATATTTCATTTTGCATAACATTTTATAAATTTCCTTGTGGAGTAACAAGGACATTAAGACCCAGTGAGGCTCTACAGCGGGGGAAGGTCCTATTTTAAATGTTTGAATGACGAGCTCGTCATGGGCTACGACCAAGATGAGTGCACCAAAAAAAAATATAATAAAAAACCAAAACCACAAAGGCACCGGCATCAGGAGCAAACAGTCCAGTCGACTCTCGACTTCTGAAAAGCCTCACAGCAGCAGCAAAAGCGACGAAGATGTGCGTAACGAGCAGCAGTTTCAAAATTAATTTAAATTGTATTTTTTTTATGTTTGAAAGTTGTGTATTTTTTTTTTTTGAAGTTTTCAAACTACAAATAAAAATAGAGCGACACATTACTCCCTTCCTTGCTTTTGGTATGATCTTTTCTAACATCAAAATTCGAACATCTTTTCATGTATGAAAAACAATTTTTTTTTTAACTACAAATCAAAGATTGAGCGACACATTACTCCCTTCCTTGCTTTTGGTATGATCTTTTCTTACAACAAAATTCGTACATCTTTTCATGCACGAAAAACAATTTTTTATAAAACTACAAATCAAAAATTGAGCGACACATTACTCCCCAGTGGGAAAAGGTAATGTACAGCAATGCATAAAGTAATGTATAGCTCCTATAGACTATACATGAAAACATGCATGAATTTTTCTACAGCGATGTCATAGGAAAAGTAATGTGTCGCTCGCCTACAAACTGAAGCGACATGTTTACATTACTTTTTATATTACTTTTTATAAATGAAAAGATGCATTACCTTTCAAGAATGAAAATATGCACTACAAGGGACATATTAAATTTTGCATAACATTTTATAAATTTCCTTGTGGAGTAACAAGGACATTAAGACACAGGACACAGGGAGGCTCTACAGCGGGGGAAGAGTTAAGGTCCTATTTTAAATGTTTAAATGACGAGCTCGTCATGGGCTACGACCAAGATGAGTGCACCCAAAAAAAATATAATAAAAACAAACCAAAAAGGCACCGGCATCAGGAGCAAACAGTCCAGTCGACTCTCGACTTCTGAAAAGCCTCACAGCAGCAGAAAAAGCGACGAAGATGTGCGTAACGAGCAGCAGTTTCAAAATTAATTTAAATTGTATTTTTTTTATGTTTGAAAGTTGTGTATTTTTTTTTTTTGAAGTTTTCAAACTACAAATAAAAATAGAGCGACACATTACTCCCTTCCTTGCTTTTGATGTGATCTTTTCTTATAACAAAATTCGTACATCTTTTCATGCACGAAAAACAATTTTTTTTAAAACTACAAATCAAAAATTGAGCGACACATTACTCTCTTCCTTGCTTTTGGTGTGATCTTTTCTTATAACAAAATTCATACATCTTTTCATGCATGGAAAAAGGTAATGCATTACCTACTTTCCCACTGGGTCCCTTCCTTGCTTTTGGTGTGATCGTTTCTTATAACAAAATTCATACATCTTTTCATGCATGGAAAAAGGTAATGCATTGCCTACTTTCCCACTGGGTAAGCTTGAGAATTTATTTTTTTTTGGAGCAAAATTGCTTCTGCCGGCAAATGAAAGATATCCAATGAAAATAAAAACAAATTTGACATGTGAGAAATTATAAGCACCTGCAACTCTAGTGTCTTGGTTTCTGTTTGAAAACTTTAGATTTGTAACAAACTTTTCAAATTGTTATTTGTTTCATGCGCTGCTAAGCGCTCTCCAATGCTGCTGTTATGTCAGGCCGAGTTAAAATACAGGAGATGATTGAAACACGAGATTTTACTCCAATTTAAGATTGTATAATTTACCCTTTAAAAGCTGATGTGGTTTTTTAATATAAAAGTCACTGGAAATTATTTGGAAGGCATAATAATAAAAAAACATGCTCGAAAAATTTCTGGAATTAGCGCTTTTCGAAATTGGTGATTCAATAAATATTTTATAAATTTTAAGGAAACATTTAAGCACACGCTACTAAGTTGTTTTTAATATTTGACAAGTATCAGGAGCACAGAATTTCAATGTAAGCAATTATCCAAAAAAAAAATTCAATAAACTGGTATGTACAGAAGGGGTTGCTGGGGCAACTGCTCCCACTGTTAAATTGCATTTCGAAAATATCGTTGTGTATAAGAAAAGAACTGAAAGATAGTAGAATGCGTGTTTTTGAAGTTATTAACATTAATATTATTATCAATATTACTGCAGTATTGCAGTCAAGTTACTTTATTGATGCTCTGATGCTGATACTTAAGTGATAATATCAGCTATTCCGGCGGAGCTCCCGGCAGGAATGAAGGTAATAGAGTCGTTAAAGATAACATCGAATTTATCGAACCAAATTCCTTTAAAATCGTTTGAATTCTCTCAAGATCTGTTACATTTTCTCCCGCCGGGAGCTCCGTCGGAATAGCTGATAGACCCCAATATGCAACAATAATTGCATACTTTATTTTCATGTAGCCAATGATGAGCTTGTGATGAGCAACAGATTGTCAACATTTTATTCAACACACCCCATATTTTTTTATACCGGACGCTACTGAAATGATTTTTTAAAATTTTTGACAAGCGGCCATGTTTTTTTCAATCGTACAATATTTGTGACAGAATTACATACTTATATAAATAAATTCTGTCTGAATGCCTGTAGGGAATTCATTTAGCTCCAAGTCAACTATTAGTTTACCATTTTTTCATTCTAGCTGTTCATAGTACCATTGGTATAAATTAATAAAAAAAAGCTATTAGTTTTTCGAAACCTTTTCTCAAATACCAAATGTCTACAGATTTCTATACCTATAAGTACTTGTTTTAGTTAACTAATTATAAGATTTAAAGCGAAGGGTTTTTCGTAGTAGTTTTTTCCTCCGAAATGTTCATCTGAAAAAAATAAATGAAAATCTGTGATAAAAAGATATATGGTATATTATATACCATATTCTGTAAATTGTGCTATTGCAATCCATGTAAAATTATTTTGTCTACTTAATAAAATCCATCTATCTATCTATCTTAGTTAACTAATCAAATTTAGTTATGAGTTATTAATAATAATTTATTTACGTTTTTGGTTTGGGTTTATCATGCATTCATACCTAGCTGTCCAGGCCTCAAATAAGGTCAAAACCGATGTTCTAAGCCAGATCAATGCTGACATCATACAAATTTTCAATGAAATCAAAAGCTGACATAGGTTAGGGTTAGGTTCAAGTGGCTGCCGCAGAGGCACACCTAGGGCAGTATTAAAAGGCCCGTTGTGAAAAGCTGACATAAAAAAGGTACTTTTTTATCTGAAATTCAACTCCTTAAAACTATTAGGGTACTCACAGTCCCATATTACCAGCCATGGTAATATTGCCAGCTGGCAATATTTTGACAATTTACCAGGTTTAAAATTTATTGTTTTTGTTTTGCCTGCAAATCGAAGATATCACTTTGTGGCAATATTGCCGGGCTTACTCCTATGTTTAAATTTGTGGCAAAATTGAAAGTTGTCATTTTGCTTTCTTTTCAAATATAAATTCAGAAAAACAAAAAAAGGAAAAAAGTAAGTTTTGTTTACATTTTCTAATTTATTTAAATAATTTAAATGTTATTATAATTTCAGCTAAAAAGTGCCCGTATTTGCAAAGGCCAATGTAAGCAGCGGAGCAGGGGTGCTCACAGTTAATGCGGCAATTTTAAAACCCTTTAAATTTAAAAGGAAACTGTGAGTACCCTAATTGTCGATTAAATTTTTCAATTGAATAATGAATTTGTTTGAAACTTCAAACTTTTTTCCTTCTACCACATGTACATAAATTATTCTTCAAAAATCGCTTAAAACCAAAGAGATTTGCTCATAAAGACAAACTTCTAAATTTTATTAGGCACTTTTGGCTCTGTGCATGCTTATCGGCTTGGGTGTTGCAGGTTTTTGAGAGGGTAATGGGAAGGGATAGGAAAAGAGAATGAAAAGGCAAATTTTGCAATAACAATCGATTTGACTTTATTTTGTCCACTTGCGAATATGACACCCTATCTTTTTTAATGTGTTAGTTATCCTAGACGAGTACAATTTATAAAAATGTACTACATTGTTATTAAGAGGCCATTATAGTTCACAACGGAAAAGCATCGGAGTTCCATTGGTAAGTTTTTGCCCACATGGGCATGTTTGCACTTTATTTTGTCCGACGGTGTAGTTCACCATTTTCATCCCAGCTGTTTATATAAAAGTACTATGAACAATGGAAAATAAAGAACTCATAGTTAACTTGGAGTTATATGAATTCCCTACAGGCATTCAGACAGAATTTATTTATATAAGTATGTAATTCTGTCACAAATATTGTACGATTGAAAAAAACATGGCCGCTTGTCAAAAATTTTAAAAAATCATTTCAGTAGCGTCCGGTATAAAAAAATATGGGGTGTGTTGAATAAAATGTTGACAATCTGTTGCTCATCACAAGCTCATCATTGGCTACATGAAAATAAAGTATGCAATTATTGTTGCATATTGGGGTCTATCAGCTATTCCGACGGAGCTCCCGGCGGGAGAAAATGTAACAGATCTTGAGAGAATTCAAACGATTTTAAAGGAATTTGGTTCGATAAATTCGATGTTATCTTTAACGACTCTATTACCTTCATTCCTGCCGGGAGCTCCGCCGGAATAGCTGATATTATCACTTAAGTATCAGCATCAGAGCATCAATAAAGTAACTTGACTGCAATACTGCAGTAATATTGATAATAATATTAATGTTAATAACTTCAAAAACACGCATTCTACTATCTTTCAGTTCTTTTCTTATACACAACGATATTTTCGAAATGCAATTTAACAGTGGGAGCAGTTGCCCCAGCAACCCCTTCTGTACATACCAGTTTATTGAATTTTTTTTTTGGATAATTGCTTACATTGAAATTCTGTGCTCCTGATACTTGTCAAATATTAAAAACAACTTAGTAGCGTGTGCTTAAATGTTTCCTTAAAATTTATAAAATATTTATTGAATCACCAATTTCGAAAAGCGCTAATTCCAGAAATTTTTCGAGCATGTTTTTTTATTATTATGCCTTCCAAATAATTTCCAGTGACTTTTATATTAAAAAACCACATCAGCTTTTAAAGGGTAAATTATACAATCTTAAATTGGATTAAAATCTCGTGTTTCAATCATCTCCTGTATTTTAACTCGGCCTGACATAACAGCAGCATTGGAGAGCGCTTAGCAGCGCATGAAACAAATAACAATTTGAAAAGTTTGTTACAAATCTAAAGTTTTCAAACAGAAACCAAGACACTAGAGTTGCAGGTGCTTATAATTTCTCACATGTCAAATTTGTTTTTATTTTCATTGGATATCTTTCATTTGCCGGCAGAAGCAATTTTGCTCCAAAAAAAAATAAATTCTCAAGCTTAATCATTCCGATAGAAAGGGTCGAACTTTTTTTGGTACTCTAATGTTCTCGTATATTTTTGGAAATACATCAAAACGCTCTATGTAAGGTTTGTAATTTTTGGGTTCTTTGGAAAATTAGGTGTATTTTAATGTACTTTTACTTTTTTTTGCCCCACTAATCAATCCTTCAACTATCCCTTTTTCAAACGGCGACGTAGAATAAGAGAAAGATGCCTCCATTGTGCACTTAAACCTGAAAGAATAATATTGACATAGAACGTTTTGCAGTATGAAAAAAAAATTTCAAACTTTTTTTATCTACATACAAACAAATATTGCTACAAACATACATACATTTTTCAAAATTTAATTTTTGTATATCTACATATCGCTTATTTGCTGCAACATCGTCATAACTCAAAAAATATGATATTACAGAAAACACATTTTTAGTTTTTGAATTGCTGTATATTTATATGGGATAAGTAATTAATTCTATCGCGATGCTGCGTGAAATATTGAAACTTCGGATATAACACTTTGCCAGTTGATCAAACATATTATTTCCGATATATTAGTGATGTTAACTCAAAATTTGGGTTTTTTGACTTATGACGATGTTGCAGCAAATGAGCGATATGTACCTACACAAATATTCTGTGCTCCTGTTACATTTTTTGTAATTTTCAAAGAAATGAAGCAAATAAAATGGCGAAAATGGCAGATACCACTTAAACATGCATGCGAATTACAGTAGAAATTTGCCGCCTTATTACCCGGGTAAAACCCGGGTAAAAACTGGGAACCCGATTTAATCGTTAGTATTCGATTAGTGACAGCTAGTCGACTAGCTGAAATCGAATATCTGCTATTCGATTTTCAAACTGCAAAAAAGTCGGTAATCGACTACTCGACTAATCGACTAGTCGAGTAATCGATTAGAATCAAGAGCCCTAGTTCAAACAGACAGACGGACATGGCTAAATCAACTCATCTCGTCATCCTGATCATTTCGGTAACTTATTGATGGGTCTATCTCTTCTTCTAACCAAAGTTATAATACCATTTCATGTTCATGAAAGGTATAAAAACAATAATTAATCCACTAGGTGTGACCATGGAATTTTCATTTTTACCGCGGGGTGGTAATGCTAACTTGACTGTCGGCATCACTCCCCAAAACCTTCGGGGAGTGTTTTGCTGTTAACAACAACAACAACAACAGTTAGCATTACCAGGGGTTATTTTTAAAAAACAAAGAGCGACAAAATTTATATTTCCACGACAAATTTACGACAAATTAACGACAATTAATCCACTAGGAATGACCTTGAAATGTTAAAGTGGTATTGCTAACTTGACGGACATAAGTTTTCATTTAACTTAACCCCCGAATTCTGTAATTTTGTCTCATCTCAAGTCACAAAATTGAGATCTGTTGTTGTTGTTGTTGTTGTTGTTGTAACGAGGTGTAGTCCTGCCCAACGCGTATTTTTCCTTAATCTAAATTGTCTTCAATATCTTCTAACGGAAGTCCAAGAAGACTAGCAGTTTCCATAGGGTTGGACCAATGCCGGCAGAAGCAATTTTGCTACAAAAAAAAAAAAAAAATTCTCAAGCTTAATCATTCCGATAGAAAGTGTCGAACTTTTTTTTGGCACTCTAATGTTCTCGTATATTTTTGGAAATACATCAAAACGCTCTATGTAAAGTTTGTAATTTTTGGGTTCTTTGGAAAATTAGGTGTATTTTAATGTACTTTTACTTTTTTTTGCCCACTAATCAATCTTTCAACTATCCTTTTTCAAACGCCGACGTAGAATAACAGAAAGATGCCTCCATTGTGAACTTAAACCTGAAAGAATAATATTGACATAGACCGTTTTGCAGTATGAAAAAAAATTTTCAAACTTTTTTTTATCTACATACATACAAATATTGCTACAAACATACATACTTTTTTCAAAATTTCATTTTTGTATATCTACCTACACAAATACTCTGTGCTCCTGTTACATTTTTTTTAAATTTCAAAGAAATGAAGCAAATAAATTGGCGAAAATGGCAGATACCACTTAAACATGCATGCGAATTACAGTAGAAATTTGCCGCCTTATTACCCGGGTCTTCAGACCAGTAATCGACTAGTCAAAAGCAACTATTCGACTAGTCGATTAGTGATAATCGAATATTTTTGGAAACGACTAGTCGAAATCGATTATTCGACTAATCGATTTGTCGATTATCAAGAGCCCTAGTTTGAACGCAAACTAGTCCCTCAGTTTTTAAGATATTTGGCTGAAATTTGGTATGCGGCCACAATTTTCCAATATAGGAATCATTTGTCGGAACCAGCAAGATCGGACCGATATTACCTATAGCTCCCATACAACCGATTATTCCGATAAACGGATTTTGGGCTATAACTCCTGTAATTAAACACGTAGGAACTTGAAATTTTGGAAGCATCGCTATTTTTATATGTGAAATATCGATGTTGAAAATCATCGAGATTGGATAAATATTTCACATAGCCCCCATACAATCGATTGTTCCGATAAACGGATTTTGGTATATAACTCCTGTAATTATGTAGGTAGGAACGTGAAATTTTGGAAGTATCGCTATTTTTATATGTGAAATATCGATGTTGAAAATCATTGAGATGGGAGAAATATTTCACATAGCTCCCATACAATGGATTATTCCGATAAGCGGATTTTGGGGTATAACTTCTGTAATTAAACACGTAGGAACGTGAAATTTTGGAAGCATCGCTATTTTTATATGTAAAATATCGATGTTGAAAATCATTGAGATGTGATAAATATTTCACATAGCCCCCATACAATCGATTGTTCCGATAAACGGATTTTGGTAGATAACTCATGTAATTATATCGGTAGGAACGTGAAATTTCGTAACTGTTGCTATTTTAGAATGTGGAATGTCCATGTTAAAAATCAATGAGATTGGACCAATATAATCGATAGTTCCGATAATTTCGGTATGAGCTAAAGTTAAATTCACACGGGCTGCACTGGGATCAAACAGTGACAATCGTGAGGTTTATTCATGAAAGGTATTTAGCCTTCGGCACAGCCGAAGACAGCTTTCCTTACTTGTTTAAAAATATATTAATCTTGAGCGAGGCAGGCATATAGTTTTGTTTACAAAAATAATTCAAAAAACCATGAGCGTTGTAAAAAAAGATCATTAACGCGGTATAAATTAAAATTTAATTTTTTATAAATTTTTAAAGTAAAAAAAAAGAACTATAAAATATTATTTAGAAAAAAAAGAGCGACAAAATTTCTCTTTCCACGACAAATTTACGACAAAAAATAACGACAATTAATCCACTATGAATGACCTTTCAGGGGTGTAAGAGTAGGTCGCCTCCCCGTTGGTGCACCCTGGGTAACGCTAAATGACCTACATGGCTAGTTTCTTGTATTGCCGGTTCTACGAGAACGGTACCAGTACTTGTGCTGTACCCATCGTGCCGAAACGACCCGGGCCGTTTTCTTATATCGAGTCGGCAAAGAGCAATACACTCGGGGTGACCCTGTCTGACATTTAGGCAGGGCTACACCTCGCTACAACAACAACAACCTTGAAATTTTAAAGTGGTAATGCTAACTTGACGGACATTGAAAACTTAAAAAAAGACCAGTCGAACAAACCCCAAATCTCTATAAACCAAGTTCTATTGTTATTGTTCCAATACTAATCTCGACGAAAACTTACGACGAAAACAAACAGATTTACACCGGGTTCAAATGTGATGTCAAAACAACAACAGCAGCCAGCAGCCAGACTGCAGTTGTTGTAGACAACAACAACAACAACTATAGTACTTTATAATTCTAGCTTTTCAATTGATATATCAATCAACTTAATTCCGGACATGCGTTCGCAAATTATCTCATAAGGTGCTAAATTAACAAATTTGATTGTGTTGAAATTGAATCTTCAAAACAAATCTTGTATTAGGGTTGAATTTGCTGACATGAAGTGGTAGATTTTAATTGTTAATCCAAATCATTCAAAGGACAACAATTAAAAGGAAGTTAAAACAAATTAATGGTCATAAGCCGTCGTGCCTCACCTAACTAGATGTGTTGTGTTGGGGGTGAGTTTAGATGACAAATGATAAACTCGTGTGGGGTATGGTTAAAATTGCACCTATTCACCAATATAGATACAATGCAGTCAAAGCTACTGTCTCAGAATTCCTTGTGCATTATTATAAGCCTTGTAATGCACTTTATATGGGAAATATTTTTTTTTTTTAACTCCATTAGAATGTTTTATTGCTATGTATGTTTGTTTACTGAAAAGAAAACTTTTTTTAATATGTTATCATTGCCGAAATAATTATCAAAACAAAAAAACAAAAAAAAAAAAAACACTTTAAATGTCTGCAAAAAAAATTATGCTCAAGAAATTTTTGGATTATTTGTTTGCCCTTTCACGCCTAGAAGGAGAGTTAGATTAACCAGACTAACCTATGGTCTGCGTACGTTCCTTATTAAATTCCTGTCGCCTGGCCTATAAGAACGAATCAATTATACTCTGGAGTTCTTTCGCAAATAGGAGTACCATCCTTTCAAAAAAGCTGACGCTAACTTTACTACCTATTTTATCTCGACTATGACTATGCCCCTTTGTTTGAAGCCTTCTCCAATCCCCACAAAGAGATGGAAACAGATCAGACCGAAAATTTACCATGAGGATGGCATAACTTCATCCAATTACTTTCACCTTCACCCTGTCGGACAATTGGCAAAACCAAACGAATACCCTTAATTGGTAAGTTTTAAGCTGATTAACAGCTTTGCCTATTATTTCAATTGTAATAATACATTCCATACAGACTAGACTAATAAAAATGTTTGCAGGGTTAGAAAAATTTGGCAGTACTAATAGATACCTACAAATGTGTGGATGTGTTTTGTTATTTGTGTAACTTTTTTCAATCCAAGCAACAATAATAATAGAAAGCCCAAACCATTTCATTTTAGTTTGCCTATTCATGGATTAGTTAGAGAGTTCATCAATTAAAAGATTTGGACTGTATTTTTATAGTGCTTTAGATTTACAGATATCATTGGCGCAATTAAATCTCCACAAGCCTTAGTAATTCATTTAGGATCATTGTTACTTACAAAGAATCAACAAGATGATTTGTTTTAATGTTAGGAAATTACCATGGTATAATTAATCCACATAATAAAAGCAACGAAATTAAATTGGTGGCTTTCAGTAGATGTTTAGTATCCATATGAAAAAGATTTCGACCAACCTGTCGTCAAGTACTTTGAAATACTTTCACCTTGCACAAAGACACTAAATCGAATACATGTAAGTAGCTGATGAAAGTATGACTCTTTTTAAAGTAGAATAGAATTAAATATGAAATTCAACAACCTATAATTATTGTCAACTCAATCAATTATGTATTTCAATGCTCATTTTGCGTCAAACAATAAAATGCTTCAGTGCGCGCCAAAAACAATCAACTGCGACGATCAGCACGCAAAGTTAACAATATCAAAATAACAAAGATGCAAAAAAAAGTGTGTTTTTGCTGTTAACAAGGAAATACCCTTTTTTTCATCACCAATCACCAAAAACCATATAAAAACAAAAACACAAGTTGAAATAACAACCAAATCAAGTCAACAAGAATTTATCTACGGCAAACGCTGCGCATCCCTTACATTCAGCACATCAACAATCAACCACCCTCTTAATTGTGCGAACTAACAACCCTCGAACTAAGCCACAATCCAAATATGTAACTACCCACCCAAAGCATAACAATTTTATTCCAACAAATTCACGCATCCATACATACGTATAAAGATAGCATAGGGAACGTGAAGTCTTAGTGGTGTTCTTATACAAGACTTATTCCAAAGACTTATATTACTAGATCTGAAATTGGTAGGGAGCTCAGTTGTATGCAACAAACACTGCGGTAAATTATTTTGCTGTAGTTTCTTACTACAAATTTTATTCTTGGGTTCAAGGCGTAGTAAGGAGCAATACTAAGCGTATTCTGTTTTATCAGTCGAGGCACTGATGATCTTAGGCGGCTGCCGCAAAGGATAGAGACGTTTAACTCAGTGGTACCTTCTTCTCCACGCTGTCTGGCACAAATAAAAAAAAGTGGTGAGACCTAAAAGGTTCGAATCAAATCAAATCGTTCACCAAACAATCGGGCTAGTACCTAAGGTTTACTTTGGCAACAATCTTTTACAAGAGCACTATCAGAATCATCCTTTTACATACCGAAACATAATGCTTTATTACAAGGCATTAAAAGAAGTAATATTCATTCTTTATTTCTTATAATAGCTTATCAAATTTTTGGTAGGTAACTAAATATCTACGTACGTATGTATTTCATTTTTAAATCTATGTGTGCCTCTAAATATATGCTAATGTCTATCATAAAAGACGTATGCATCATAGACTATTCCCTGTTGTATGTGTATACAGCTATTGTCAATATAATAGAAACAGCGCTGGCGCTTACAATGTATTTGAAGCGAGACTAGGCAATTCCAACCGATGGACCTCCACAAGTTATTTGAAAACAAACGAGGCTTCAGAGCAAGGTATGAGTCCGTAAATTAACGTATTAACGTAACGGATTTCGGTTTCGCCTCCGGTTTCGTTCTTCAACATTTTTTTCGGTTTCGGTAACATGTTTCGTTGCGCGTTCGGTTTTCAAATAAAAACCACGAACACAAAAACGTTTACTACATACTACAAAACTCATGTGTGTAGCTGCAAAACAGGTCTGAATTTATATAGCTTTTTTCCTGCGGCCATGATGGATTCCTCCAAATTTTGGCCTGAACATAATGTGAATATTGGACTTCATATCCGGGATCTCAACCATGTGTGTACCACTTCTGGGGAATTTTCGATTAAACAAATTGTTAACTACACGGTAGTCCTAAATCCGAATCTGAAGTCAGATTTTTCGCGTCATCCGAGGTTTTTTCTCCAGAGGGTGGTTGTAAAAAAAAATTTAATAATTTAACAATAAACCATAATTTAATTTTGGTTTTTATATTTGGCTACATAAAGATGTTCCATAGTGCAAAAAATTGGGGTATAGTAACTAATTAAGAAAAAAAATTTGAAAAAGTTAAAAAAATGAGAAATGCGAGGCATAGCCCTGCCCAAATGTCAGACAGGGTCACCCCGAGTGTATTGCTCTTGGCCGGCTCGATATAAGAAAACGGCCCGGGTCGTTTCGGCACGATGGGTACAGCACAAGTACTGGTACCGTTCTCGTAGAACCGGCAATACAAGAAACTAGCCATGTAGGTCATTTAGCGTTACCCAGGGTGCACCAACGGGGAGGCGACCTACTCTTACATCCAATATCATCGAAACATATGTCGGCTTGTCTGGTCCTGCAGTGCGTGGGTAAAAAATACATTTTCATACAATCCCGAAAGTTGCTTCACCATACCGGTATTTTCATTATAGGCATTGTTAGTTATTAGCAGAGCAACCAAAAATATGCGGTAAAAACTGTGTTTTAAGCGCATAAAAAAACCTTAAAAACAGCATAATATACTCTTAAATTATGCGCTAAAATTTTTTTTTTAATTAATTCTCAAATTCAAAAGATTTTCTTAAAATAAACTTTTATTTTTCTTTTATCGAAGAATATAACGAAAAAATAAGTTTTAAAAATAATAGTATTCCAGGCGAAGAAGACAGAAAATAGATGGAATACGGAAGTGATTCGGACAATAGGTTTTTACCACGCTTTTATTAGATACACTTTTATGTTTGCTTGTTTGTTTGTTTGTTTGCTTGCTTGTATGTATGTGACTCTCGTTCGGTCTAAGCCCCAGTGGCCCAAAAACCGTAAAATGTCCCTAAAATATGGGTATCAAACGAAAGGGGAAGCCCCAGGTTTCATTTGGACATCGATATATTTCGATAAATTTATCGATAACTGAGTTATCGGTCAAAATGTGGTTGCCCGAAAACCTTAAAATTTCCCTACAATATGGGTATCAAACGAAAGGTAAAGGCCCCAGGTTTCATTTGGACATCGACATATTTCGATAAATTTATCGATAACTGAGTTATCGGTCAAAATGTGGTTGCCCGAAAACCTTAAAATTTCCCTAGAATATGGGTGTCAAACGAAAGGGGAAGGCCCCAGGTATCGTTTGGACATCGATATATTTCGATAAATTTATCGATAACTGAGGTATCGGTCAAAATGTTATTGCCCAAAAACCTTAACATTTCCCTACAATATGGATACCAAGCGAAGGCCCCAGGTTTCATTTGGACATCGACATTTTTAGATAAAGTTATCGATAACAGAGTTATCGGTCAAAATATGATTGCCCAAAAACCTAAAAAATTCCCTACAATATGGGTATGAAACGAAAGGAGAAGGCCCCAGGTTTCATTTGGACTTCCATATATTTCGATAAATTTATCGATAACTAAGTTATCGGTCAAAATATGATTGCCCAAAAACCTAAAAAATTCCATACAATATGGGTATCAAACTAAATGTGAAGGCCCCAGGTTTCATTTGGACATCGATATATTTCGATAAATTTATCGATAACTGAGTTATCGGTCAAAATGTGGTTGCCCAAAAACCTTAAAATTTCTCTACAATATGGGTATCAAACGAAAGTGGAAGTTCAGAGGTTTCGTTTGGACTGCTGTATTTTTCGATATATTTATCGATAATTTCATAGGACATTTGAGCGTGAGTTGTAGGTTTTTTAAACTATATTTATTTTGCGTTATCTGTCTGCCCTACTAGAGAAAATTAAAGGGTAACAAATAATATAAAAAATATGCAGAGCGTTCTTTTCTGCAGCTATTTAAATTGCATTTTTTTTTTGTTTTTAATTATTTCAGTAATGGTAACAGCTAAACTAATAAAAACCATGGTCCGCCCCACTTTCGCGTTGAATGCCTGTCCCGTGGACTATAGTAGAATAGTTCATTTTTAAGCATTTGAAGAATTTTGCAAATTATTTGAACTTATTCATGCATAATGCTGATGCTGTTAAAATAAACAACAAACATTTGCGCTAAGTTTTCGAATAAAAGACTACGTCTATACGTATTATCACGATAAGCAGCTTTATACATGGAAAAACTTCTCTCTACCTCAACTGAGCTAACTAGTGCATATTTAAAGGCAGCAATTTCTGATATTGAGAATGTTTCAATAGACTCCGTTTCATTTTAATTTTGCTCAGAAATCTGACTATTTTTTTTTTTTTAAACATTTGCAAATTTTAGTTTTACAGAGTCGCGGTCACATTTATGAAAAGCTTCTTTTGCATCTTGAACTATTTTAATTTGATCAACTAGATTTAAATTACTTGTTTGAAGTCGCTTTATAGCTTCAGTTAAATCAGCAAAGTTATATTTTATATAAATAAGTTGCAAACTTAAATTGGGACTTTTGAATAATTCTTGCATATCTTTCACAGATTGTGAATCCTCTGCATCCAACATACTAGTGATCCGTTCTATTTTTTGGTAGTTTTCCGCATAATAAACTGCGACCTGTATCAAAGTTCCCCACCGCGTAATGACTGGTTGTGGCGGCAAGGGTAGTTCATGTCATATTTCTTTAAAAATTGCCAACCGTGAGGGTGCTTTAATATTTTTAGCTTTCGACAAGTGTTCGGAAGCGCAAAAGTTAATGGCGATTGCAATTTTTATCGCAGTTTGAATTAAATTCAAAATTATAAAAAAATCTTTCAAATTTAAATATATAAATTTATCACGAAATATGCAAAAATATGAGCTAACAAATGTAGCTTAAACTTTCTTTGTATATAAAACGCATTCGTATTCAATCTAATACATCCTCGACTCGATTCAAAATTAAAAAAAAAATAATAATAATTTTGTCACTACCTCAAAAGCAAGTGAGAAAATAAATCGACAAAATAATTTTTTTTTTACAGAAACAAAAAAAAAATGAGTGTGACGTCAAATCGACTATTTCAGTCGAAACGATCGATCGAATTGAGTTACAGAAACGCAGTACTGGTTATTAGTATACACACTTAAAAGTAAAAAAAAAAAATGTTTTACTACAACTGATCTCTGAAAAAACTACCCTCTGTAAAGAAAACCTAGGGTGATCCGAAAAATCTGATTTTATATTCTGAATCAGCACACCCAATAGCTTAAGAAACCGATGAGAAACCTACATTGTTTTTAAATGCTGTTTATTAAAGAACTGATTAGAGCTAACTGGAGGTGGCGAAACTGGCCTTAATTAGTAATGTTGTTGTTGTTGTTGTTAACAATGCATTGCCCTGTCTAGAGTGTATGATCATTCCGAAGATCTTCATCAAGCTCTTTAAACAGGGTTACATTGAAAGTGGCAGTCCTTGGCCGAGGTAAAACCCCGGGTGGTTCCACTGCGCAGAGATCCATGGCGATGTCCTGGGTTTTCTGCTCTGAGAAGTGACTGTACATAGGGAACATAGAGCAATAATTAAGCTTATAGTACATTTACACAGCACCAAATTTCTTAAATTTGGCGAAAAATTGCAAATTTGGCGCTTTTTTCCATACAAATTTCATTTTCCAAATTTGGAATTCCATCGCATTTGGCCTCATTCGCTGAACAATACAATCCACAATTCCTCAAAATAGCAACCCTGCCTGTGTTCCACATTTAGAATTGCCCAGCAAGAACCTTAATGGGTAATTAACTTGTGAAAACTTTTGGATTATGCACAGTTCTAAATAACAATTTCAACTATTTTTTTTATGATATTGGACCAGTTCCACTAAGAAAAGAGAGAAGCCTCCTTGATTCTTCATTTATTATTACTCTACATGTGTTTAAAACATCAAGGTGGTACATTTTCTTTCGGTGGCTTTGTATTCTGGTAGAAGATTCTTACAGGGAAGGTGAAGCCAAATGCAAATTTGCCAGTGTAAACAGGTTCGAAATGACACATTCAAATTCGCCAAATTTGGTGCAGTATAAATGTACTATTAGCTTAATTGACACGTCTGATTAATTGATCAATTTCACATCCCTAATACTTTTAAACGAAAAGTTAGAAATTCAGCGTTGAGTGCTGGTTCTATTTTCTTGCTCATAGCTGTACATTTATTCATGCTGTTTTGTCTGATTATAATACATACCTACATAGTTACAAAAATTACTTGTTCTTACCTCTCTTTGGTTTTGGAAAAGAATCGTGTAAATTAAAAACGACCTTGTCGACGTAGGCGCTGATATCTGCCTCTTTCACACCACGCACATACAATTCCCAATCATGTGTGAAACCTTCTGGCGTTTTTTTGCTACGCAACCTAGCTGTATGTCCGATTTCGAATTGCACTTTCACAGCCATCACATAAGCCTACGATCGAGCGTTTGTGATTAATGTATGTAGTTTATGTATTTCATTAATGACTATCTATACAAGCTAACTGTGGCGGTACTCCGTTGATCTGCGATGTTTGTTTTTTTATTTCGTATGATCGATAGGCTACGGTGTGTGTGTGTGTGCTATGGTGCCGGCGTGGATATCCAGAAGTTATACAAACATTTGTATGTATGTAATATTCGGCTTAGAGTTCTCTATATTCTTTCTCTTCCTTTCTTTCCATGCACACTTATACGCACTATCCACTATATTGCACCCAAGCCATGCACTTGACTTTTCTGCGTGGCGTGGTGCTCGTTTATCTTTTATGAGATCTCGCTAAATACGAAAACCTCAATTTGACATCAATCTTCCAAAGGGGAAACAGCTGAAAATGCAACAAAAACAACGATCCATTATTAGGGAATGAGAAGTACATAGTAATAAAAGGATAGAGGAAAAAATGGAGTTGTCAAGCAAATGCGGGTTGATTATGAACTTCAGAAACTAGTAATGCAGTTCCTGTGAGTTAGGGTATTTCAACAACAACAAGGGTATTTCAAATGCATTGATGTGTGGATGTACGTTCAGACGAACTCTTATAAGAGTATAGTATTGTATACTAGAATAAATATATTTACTGATTATTATCAATTTCATTCTATCTGGCAGATACATTGATACGTACACTTGTTTTTATTAATATTTTAGTTAAATACCCAATATCAATGAAATTATAAGATATAGTATACATATTGAATGCGACCATCCATACACACATGCATACATACATGCATTATGAATAAAAAATTGATGTTAGAAAAGTGGTTGGGGAAAATGCGCCGACGCGTATGTAATAAATTGATGTTAACGGTGGTGCATTTCGGTAGCACAGCGGCGCGTCGTTGTGGCACGTAGTCGGGCACACCATGAGGAGCTACATTCATATGACGGGCATACACACAAACGTATGTAGGTTTACATATATGTATGTAGTAGACATACTTTGCTCCGGCTACACCGGCAGCAACAAGATTATTTGGTATTAGTTTCCTTTAGGGGTCAACTGCTAATAAATTAGCTAAAATTATGTGATATATGTAGCTCAAAAGACGGGGTTCGGCCTCAGGATCACGAATCCGGAAGCGCTTTTTTAATATTTTGCTTCTCTGCAGAGATATTTGCAATCAAAGTTTCAAGTTTTCATGTGGTTGTTGTAATTTTATTAGACTGTCCCTAAAAAAGTTCAAAAAAAGTCCCGCCGTGGCGGTAGCCACGGTTATGTCACGTCCGGACTTGGGATGGCGTAGCCCAGGGTTATTTTTTATAAGCGCGGCCGAAGGCCGCAACTCAAAAAGGTGTTTCGCACATAAATACCATGGATTCCGCCCCAATTTTGGTATCGGACCCGGGTCATTTTTCGGTTTTTTGACCATAACTTTTCACTAAAACAAAAAATTAAAAAAAACGCTTCCGGATTCGTGATCCTGAGGCCAAAACCCGTCTTTTGAGCTATCTCCCATAATTTTAGCTAATTTATTAGCAGTTGACCCCTAAAGGAAACTAATACCTAATTCATTAATTTTTCTGTTAATAAAAAATAAAAAAATTTAAATGTAAAGCAATAAATAAAAATAAAAAATCACCGCACCGATTTATAACGACTCTACGTCGACGTCGACCTCATGTCTGGCTGCGTCAACGCAGAATGTTTATGTATGAAACCATTCATACATACTTACATACATATTTCAATCAGAAGCCAACCACTCTGCTGGATGCCATTAGCACATTTTATATTTTTTGGTATATTATGGCTATCTACTTCCTGTTTTGCCGCTATTCCAAACAGCATCTTCATTGCCTCATTTTTTGTAAATCTTCAAATTTGAAATGCTCGCTCACCTTTGCGTCGGACGGCCGCTGTCGCTGCTTCTGCTGCTGCAATCGTTGCCGTTTCCGTTAATGCGGCTGAGGCTCGCTGCCCCCTGTTTTTTACTTCGATTTTTTCACGTTTTCTTGCTACTTTTTATCACTTTGCAAATTACTTTTTATTAATAAAATATAGTAATTTTTGTATAAATGTTTAATTAACACTAAACTTGGCACGTTTTTGAGCGTTTATATTCATTTAAATTTGTGAATTATAGTTAATGAAACGAAAATTTCAGAACCCTTCGACGAAAACGACCTTTTCTGTGCTGCTTCTACTTCTCGATTGCTTTGCTTTTGTAATTTTCTACTCTTCATTTTCCATATTCCACTTTGTTATCGTTTATCGTTTCCATTTTCTTTTGTTCACATTTTTTAAGGTTTCTCGAAGCTGGCAGTGCTGCAAATTTGCTAAAGTCACTACCCCGTAAGAACAGTCAAAGTATCTTTTGCCTACCTTGCTAGACAGTACTATGGCATTCATAGCTATATGACACTACGTATTTTCACTTTAATGGCTTTGTATTTTTGCCCAGTATTTTTTGTCTACGAAGGAGTGAGACAAAGACTGCACGCATGCTCACAATGGAGTCCGTTTGACATGTTTTTATTTACATGAATATTGCTTTATTTTTCTGCGCTGTTTTTTTCACAAGAAACACAAGACAATGAAGAAAAAAATTGTTTGAATGTCCATTGATTTTATTTATTTCCCAGCAAATTGCTTTTTACAAGAATTCGCACACAAAACTTGCAGTACAAAAATGTAAACATGCGCATGCGACATGGTTTTGTTTACATAAAAAGTATTCCCTTTTTCTGCACTGTTTTTCAACAACAAACCTCGAAAATAAAGCAGAAAACTATTGAATGTCCATTGGATTTATTTATTTCACAAACAAGACGGGTTTCATAAAATTTCGCGCACAAAACTTTCAACATAAAAATGTAAACAAACAATTTTCGAATAAAATTTAGGAGAAACTTCCAAGGGCCAAAAAATATAAAATTTTTTATTTGTTATTTTACAGTCTGCTTTCTATTTCCATTATTTTTCGTTATTTTTTTAACATACTTTCCCGCTCGTACCAATATGATAATTGTATAAAACCCCTTCTTTCACACAATAAATACGAAAAATAGAAGAAAATACTAGTCAAAATACGTAGTGTCGTATAGCTATCAGTCAGCTTTGAGATCGTGATAGAAAATCGTGACGTAAATATCAGCTGTTTTATTTTATATTTACATTATGATTTCCTATTAGAGTCTCAAAATAGTGCAATAAGCTATAAGAGATCTTTTGAATTGCCTAAATGTGTTTTGAAATAGAACGAATTGAACAGCTGACAGCAATGACAATCAAATGTTGTATCAAATGATTGTCATCTGTCTTGTAGGGAGCAGCACCACTTGACACTACGTGACACGACATAGTTGATCAAATAGGCAACTACCCTACAAGACAGATGACAATCATTTGATAATACATTTGATTGTCATTGCTGCCAACTAAACGATCATCGCTTCAATCATTTCACACGAGGAATAAGAAAAAGTTGATGTCAACAACTGTGTCCGTGTGAGTTTTTGTCTCAGTCTAGCACATTAATAATTTGTAATGAAATATTTATTTCATAAAATCATAGAAAATTGCATGTAAATATATAAAACACAACTTAAAAGCTAATAATTTACGAATTGTCTCCTCGCACATCTTTCGCGGTCCATATCTTTCATTGTCGCACCCTCCTCCAATATGTCCTGTAGTTCGCGTGCATCAACGTAAGCAATTCTCCCTTTGCCTGGCTTTACTCATACATGAGAGCAGCTTCTTGCGCTTCTTAACGCACACCTCGCTCTTGAGACCCACCGAACGTATTAAAAACACATTCATACATATACTCCGAGAAGTAGGCACAATTCTTATTCACATTTTCATTCTGGTTTTCTTTTTGGGTTGCGGGAAGGGAATATATATAAAAGCGCGGTCCGAATATGTAAAAATGCCTAAAAAATGCAAACTAAGTATAAAATATTTCTCTTGTTAATTTTGTATACTTATCTTTTTATTTGCAGCTAAATTTATTAATTCGCTTCTTTTGAAGAATTTCCAATTTTATTAAGATGATTTTAGACACCTGCTTATACTAAATCTTGGCTTTATGCAATGGACCAAGTGAAAAAAAGTTTTTGGTTATCAACAATTTTTATTTTATTTTGAATTCAAATTATGCCAAGTTTGGAAAATACATCACTTGTTAAAATCATTTCATCCTCATGTGTCAGATAGCCTTGACAATAAATAACAATTGTCAGAGTTTTCGTCAAAACGTCATCAGCATTAATACTTTATAGTGTGAGTGTGCTAGTAAAAATATCAGCCCGTCTTGTAGGGTAATTGGTCACGTGTCGCTAGGTGTGTCCGTATTTTAAATGAGAAAGCGTCATTTGAAATTGGAAACAGTCAGTTGGGAATAAGAAAATATCAATTGAAAATGAGAAAGCGACATTTGTAAATGCGAAACATATTTTATTCAGGTATTGTTTACTGCATATATACATATATAATACATACATAAGTATATAGAAAAAGTATTGTGTAAAAAATGAACAAAGATATAACCAACGGACGTATTAAGCACCGTGAAAAGATGATGCATGCTGAACTGCTCTGGCGCAATCTCCCCCGGTTACCGTCCTCTTTGCGTCACCTACCAAATTTTCCAGATATTGGAGGCGTTGCTCCACAACACAAGGCCCGTTTGTATGGGGCTTGGAAATATGCATGTCCCTTCAAGTGTGTTTAAATTTTACCCCAAATAATCTCAATCGAATTGAGCATTGTGGATCAATACAAGTGTAAACTCTTCTGCATAGACGTCAAAAATCCAAAATGAGTTTAACACTTGATGATTAGAGTTGCTTTTTGGTGGAGGAGCCATCTATTTAGCGCTAAGTTGCATTCGAATGAATATACACAAATTAGTAGCACACAAAGGTATACTTGTTTTCTAAATTTATAAAAAAGATGGAAAATAATGGTTGAAAAGTACTTAGAAATGGAATTAATAAAGTTAACCTTTAATTTATAAAGTTTATTTTACATTTTGAACTGTTAGCAATTCCTCTTTAAAAAAATGTTGTGCAACACAGCAGCACTTTTGTGAAAACAAGAACCCTGTCTCGTCGATTTGCAATGCAACAAGTTTTGCGGACTAAAATCCCTACAAGAAACACTGATATTTTTCACTAACACATGTATAGTACATTTACACTGCACCAAATTTGCGCTTTTTTCTATACAAAACTCATTTTCCAAATTTGGAATTCCATCACATTTGACCTCATTTGCCGAACAATACAATCCACAGTTCCTATAAATAGCAACGCTGAATGTGTGTCCACACTAGAATTGGCCAGCAAGCGCCTGAAGCGGGCTACTCACCTGCCAAGAAATGCCTCAAGAAAAAAACGAGCATATATTTCTTATACCTGGGGGTGAATTCTGGTTCTATGAAATGATAAAATGAAAAGAATTTTCATACAAAATTTGTGAAAAGAAACTTCAAATTCATACAAATTTTTTTTCACGTTATCATATCATAGAACCAGAATTCACCCTCTGGTCAAGAAATTTTGACGTTTACCAAATTTTCCATTTTTTTGCAAATTACTTTTATAAAAATGTATAAAACATCTGTAGCGCAATATGTACTCACCTTTGATGTGGATCTGTACGTTTACCTCAAGAAATATATACGAGCTTATTTATATCTTGAGGTAAACCGGCGTTGCCAACTATCGAAAAGTGTTGTATTTTGTCTTATGAACTGAGTATTAGCTCAAGAAAATTTGACGTGTGAAAACGTTTCCTGACCATTTCTTGAGCGTTTTTTAATATGGAGTTTGACATTTCTTGGCAGGTGAGTAGCCCGCTTTAATAGGAAAATTGATGTGCAATAACTTTTGCACTATGCACAGCTGTAAATAACAATTTTAAATAGTTTTTTTTTAAAGAAAATGGGCTAATTCTACCAGGAAAATAGAGAAGCTTTCTTGACTCTTCTTTTATTATTACTATACAGGTGTTTAAATTATCACGGTAATGCATTTTCTTTCGGTGGCTTTTTGCCTTAGTAGAAGATTCTTGCAGGGATGGTAAAGCGGTCAATTGAATTCGCCAAATTGGCATCACTGCTAAACAATCGCTTTTTCATTATCGGTACTCTTTATCGTTATCGATAGTTTTACATCTGCGCAATTACATGAAAACAATTAATTTATTCCATTTCCGTGGATAAATTAGACAATTATTGGAAACAATGCGTCACGTTAATGCGGTGGCTGCGGCAACATACAACAAATAATTTTATTTACAATATGTTATTAAAGGTAAACCAAAGGACTTACCATGTCACCGATTTGGCCGTGCGAACGGCCTGTGCGTTGTTGGTGATCTATTGCATTCTGCCATGGCGTTTTGCCTCACATTACAAATATTTAGGTGAACATGAAATATTCAAAGAACTGGTTGCAGGTGTTACTAGTAACATTTCCATACAACGCATGCAAGCTTGTGATTACAACGATATTATAGCAAATAATGAATTTACATTTAAACTACAGTACAAAGAGCATGTACTGCATGGCGATGAGATTTTACCAGGGGGCGAATATTTTCCAAATGATTGCAGCGCCAAATTTAGTACCGCAATCATTGTGCCTTACCGCAAACGAGAGGAACAACTGCATGCCTTCCTTGTTTATATGCACAATTACCTGCGTCAACAACGCATACACTATAGAATCTTCTTGATTGAACAATACGATCAGAAACCATTCAATCGAGCTAAATTGTTTAATATTGGCTCAATGATTGCGGCGGAAATGGAGTTTCCTTGTCTAATACTACACGATGTCGATTTACTTCCAATGAATCTTGGACAAATATATGCTTGTACACAAAAACCTCGTCATATGTCCTCCGCTTTGGATATTTTTCGTTTTACACTACCATATCGTGGTTTATTTGGGGGCGTTGTGGCCATACAAACACAACAATATCGTTTCATAAATGGGATGTCAAATGTATTTGAAGGCTGGGGAGGAGAGGATGATGATTTCTACAACAGATTGTGCTCACATAAAATAGATATATGCCGCTTTGAACCTCTTTATAGCACGTATATTATGATGCGACATAAGCCCGAGAAAAAGAATGAGAATCGATTGGAGCTATTGAAAAATGGATTTAAACGCTTTCTTTCGGATGGACTGAATTCGCTGGTGTACAAAGAGAAGGATCGACGATTACATAGCCTCTTCACGCACGTTTTAGTGGAAACATGAGCTTTGGTGTCGACAAGAAACTAAATGATATTTCATGTGTTAATTTTTTTTTGTCTGTTAATAATAGGTAGGTGAAAACCAAAGAAATAAGGCTTGTGGTAGTAGATAACACATATCTACGTATGTATATGCTAAAAGCTTCATTAAAAATAATAGCTATTAGTAAATATATACATTAGCGTAACTAGGTATACTTTTAGTTAATTAATATTTAGTTATTAACCGATTTTAGCTGTTTTTTTTTTCAACTAGGTATAGCATAAATAAGCGCGTTCATACATAAAGGAATATGTGTACAAAACTCGCAGCTAAGTAAAATAGCCCAATCAATCAGTATAGTATGTACTCGAATCCTAGCGCAATCCCAAGTGCTTTGAATTGTTATAAATTTAGAGCACATAACTACTTACTACGAATATTTAACTAAGTAGAAGAAAGTCGGCAATAAAACAATTACTCATAACAGAATAATTTGCAAACATGTATACGTTGTCTCTAATTTCCTTATCCTCATATACCGTAAAAATATTATTTCATGAGATCTCCCAGCAAACATGGCTCAACTTTTTCTCCAACCTTTGAAAAACTGTATAGTTCTCAAGTTAATATCCAACACAATTCTCCAACCTTGGATAACTTTGTAGTTCTCAAGTTGATATGCAACATATTCTCCAATCTCCAGCTGCTAATATTCAAATTAAGAGCTTAGACAAAATTTATGTAAATAAAAATTTTTTTCAACTAATTCATGGCGTTTTAACTTAGAAAAATCATGATTTATTTTTTTCGGTATTTATTTTCAGAGTCGCATTCATACCTTTGAGTCCAATTTGAGAATCCCATTGGAGTACAAGTTGAGAACTATGCCTTTCTCAACTTGAGAAACAGCGTTTTTTTTCATAAAAAAAAAATGCCCTTTTGCTTGAGAACGGTTTAGTAATGATTCAGAATATTCAACCATACTTCAGAAACTATAAGAAGTTCTTATTAAGAACTAATTGAAATTCAGAGTTTGCAAAATGTATTTTGAAATAGTCAATTGTACTTCAAAACAGTTAAATAATTTTCAGAATAAATAGTCGAACTTCAGAATTTATAAACTGCATTTCGGATTAGCCAATTGTTCTACACAATCTGTACTTCAGATTACATAACTGTAATTCATAGGATCAAAATTGCATAATTTACGGTTTCTGAAGAAAATTTACTATTCCAAAGTACATACTACTGTTTCTGAAATAAAATTGACTATTCTGAAATATATTGGAGGAATTCTGCAGAACAGTTTATGCTCTCTAAAGTATACTTGGAAATTATGTGAGTAATGTGAAGCATATTTTACAGTTTTAGAAGTAAAATTTGGCGTTTCTTAAGTACAATTGACTATCCTAAATACAATTTTATTATTAGAGCTCTTGATATTTAGAACAGCGTGATGCCATACCTTTCTTTTACAAATTTTGGATACAATTCTCCAATTATTCCATAGTGATAAGAATTTTTAGATGTATATAATTCATATGGCAGCCGTAAAACTAACTCAAATAAATAAAATACAAATTAGGCCAACCAAAAAAAAATGTATTTTCCTCCCAAAATTCTTTATAGTTTTGTTTGGGCATTGAGTATATACTGGTTATAGATAAGCTCAGAACATCGAAGCCTAATGCCACAAAAATGCGTTTTAGTACTAATTACTTTTAAAAAGCAATTCCAGAGGGGAAAATTTTGCCCTTATTTGAAACTGGCTAGTGCGCTCTCTTGTTACTTTTCTAAGTGCTAAGTGACAGTTCTCAAGTCAAGTCAAGTTTATGCTAAGTATCGGTAATGGCAGCTATATAACGAGTATTCGATTATTCATAATCCATCTTATACTCGCAGTTTATAGAGGATTCGAATAAAAAAAGCTCTTCGAATATTTGAACATTCGATTAACGGCATCAAAAATCGACAATCGAAGCTTCGAATATTCGAACTAGATATTCGAATAATTTTAGAGAGAATGTTTGTCCGCAGAATGAATTTGTTTGCCAAATTATATGAATTTAATTTAATTTTACCTAATTTGGTGATCAAATTCAATCTGCGGATGAACGGTCTCGAAAAAACTTGGCCAAAAGTGAAGCATTTGGTGCAGTGTAAACGTAGCTTTACACTGTACAGAAGACAGTTGGGTGTTGGACTAAACCAACTCTTTTGAAGAGATCGAGACCTAAGCAAATAAATGGTTTTCCGATTTTTCGACGTTAGCCGCCAAAACATAGGTATTAGGGCTGATGATTCTACCCGGGTACCCGGGCCGTTCGGGTAATGCCCGATTTATTTCAAATATTTAATTCAGTGTACCAGGCGCACAGAATTTATATGTAATAAAAAAAGCTGAAATGAAAATTCAGTTTATACAGTTTTAGGCAAAATATAAGAATCATGAGCGGAAGTTTATGGAATTTCTTTCATATGAATTTGTGATGTGAACTTCTAAAGCTGTTAACAACAATATAATAGTAAGAGCATAAAAATCACATTTTGAAAATATCTCAAAAGTTTTGCGTTTCATTTAAAAGAGATACTCGCTGTGATTTTTTCAACCCTTTTGTATATTGAATGGTATCTACATGAAACTTGGGTTCTATCTGCTGTTGTTTGTCGCTACCTCTAAACATAATTCTACATTTTAGTCCCTATAAAGGTTTTAGTCAAAATCATCAGGAAAACTAAATCCCGAAAATCCTATGTATATTTTACTGAAGCAAAGGATGAAGGCGAGGTAAAAGAGCCAACCTTATTTTAAAATTGTTCCATCATTTTTGGATTTAAAGCTAACATAAAAATAAACATACATAGCTAGAATATTTATATTCGGTCTTATTGTTTTACACATTGCTGTAGTATTAAAATTTGAAACAGGTTGCTGGCGTATTTGTCAGTGCAGCTGATACTTTTTCGAAACAAATTTTTGTTCAAGTTTTGTATCAGGCGCACAAAATTACATGAAATAATAATAGGTTGCTACAAAAACAAAAATTCAATTGAAATAAAAATTTCTGCCTCAAACTGGTGTGTACAGAAGGGGCGTAAGTGGGTCTACTGCCCCTATCCACTCAACTTACTATTACATTGCATCGGGATTTTTGTTGTACTATTATTTTTAGTGTTAAAAATAAAGATTTTCCAACAGTCATATAACACATAAAAATACTTTGGAAACTTTCGTTGAGAAACGTAGTGAACTTCGGCTGTGGTCATGAAATTCGCGAAGTGTGTATCGGTCATAAAATCATTTACACATCGCAATTTTTTTTTTTTTTTAATCCAAAATTATATGTTTAATTAATAATGGAATTATATAATGGAATAATTTTTTTAATTTTTGGGAAATGGCAACTAGATTTTTTTTGTTTTCAATTATAAAATCAAACGAAATTGATCTCATACATACATATACACACCACGAACTAATTATAAGACCAATAATTTTTCGTGTACAATAAACTGAACTTCAAGTTGTTTGTTGAAATGGATGATTCTGATTATGCTAAATATTTTGATGTTCTTTGTAAAACGTAAACCTTTTAGTTTGTTCGCCATGAACCAAAAGTGAATAATAACTAACTAGTTTGGTTCGTGTTACAAAAGGTAAACAGACATGTAGTACATATTTTAGTATGACCCGGAAACTACACTGATGTGTATGAGTCGTTTTCTAATTTTTTTTGCCCCAGCAACTGGAGTACCACTACTACAATACCGTGCTAGAAGCCATTGAAATTAAGTGGCGCTTGAGAAAAGAAAAGAAATGAAAATGAATTGCAAAGTTTCCTATCAAGAAAAGGAGAGAATGTGTGAATAGAATGTATGTACATGTTTACTCCATTTCGATATATTAAGTTAACCGGTTAATTTGATTAAAAGCTCATGACTTTGTGAGCTTTCATTCAAATATGATTCTGCTTATTAAAAACACCAAAAATTTTAACTTGATTTTGTTATATATAAACTTGTCTTGTCTTATAATTATTTTGTGGAGTGTATATAGTGTATGTCTTCCTTGACACAATTAAACCAAGTAAGTTGCTCTCCCGTGACAAATGCAAAACCAAGAAAGTAGTTGGGAAAAATAACTGACATTTACCTGGTTTTGCGTTTGTCACGGGAGAACTACTTACTTGATTTTGTTGTATCACGGGAGATGTGGTGTTTTGCCCATGATATAAAAAAATAAAGGTATTTTCACTTTGACATAAACTGTGTTAGTTGTCATTCGTATCTTTTGCCAGTTGATCACAGAGCGCTGCCACCTCAATAAAAAATTTTTTTGGTAATTTTTTTTTTTAAATTTTGGGGTTTATTTTATAAAGGAAAAAATATGGTTTGTAAAGTAAAAATACTTACAAAATAGGATCCATAAAGCTGCTTTAAAATTTGTAAATGGTTCAAAAAATATCTCTAAAAAATTACCTAAAAATAACGTTTAACGTTTACGTCGTACTAATGCGAAAAAACCTTTCGATTTAAGTGTTAAGAGATTAAGGACCGTTTTCGAAATGCCGGTTAATGCTAATTGCGATTAATTTGACAATAACCGTAAAAAATACGTCAATTAAATCCCAGTTTGCGTTAAGCGTAGATTGTGAAATCGGCCCTATGGATTTATTCTTACACCTGTAAACAAAAAAAGTTCGGATATAACTTACCATCAGCAAAAGCACCAAATAAAATAAATTTTTTAGTATTTACGTTGTCATTTTTTTTTTAATTTTTTTTAGATGCATTTTCATTTATCTTTTCATTATATTTCCTATTAAAAAATTAGCGAAATTCCCGAGCTTTGAGGTGTCTGGCTGAAGTTTTTGCCATGGGACGAAGCCTAGAAATGATTGAAATTACCTTATTAATTATAATAATTAATACTTAAGCGTAGTGTCCTACGAAACATGTGAAAAGATCCGTCATTTAAAAACAGTAAAAGTGGGAAAAACCAGAGAAAGCAAATTAATAGGAAAATAAAAGTTCCCGAACCTTGAGGTGCCTGGCTGAAGTTTTTACCATGGGATGATGTCTAGAAATGCTTGATTCTACTTAAGGATAGCATTTTACGACACATGTGCGAAGATCTGCTATTTAAAAGTAGCCAAAATTTGTCAAACCCGCTTAAACATGTGAAAGCGCAGTGAAAAGTAGTGAAATTTCCCGAGTTTTGCGGTGTCTGGCTGAAGTATTTGCCATGGGATGACGTCTAAAAATGCCTGATACTACTTGAGGGTAGTATTCTACAAAAAATGGGAAAATATTGGGTAGTTAAAAGCAGCCAAAGTGGCCCAAATACGTGAAATTGGTCAAACAGAATAAATTTCCATAGGAAAATCCGCGAACAAAATGCAAAAACTTGACTTGTATTTTACTTACCTTCGCTTTATTTTAGAAAAATGTTTTTTCTAGATACACACTACATTGTGAAATTTAATAATTTATTTCAATAAACTTCAAAATTTTTTCCGTTTGAAGTTTAAATCGGTTCTTTTTTGGTATGAAAATACGGTAGCTCATTTTCAAAAGGAAACGTCACTAACACGGTTTATGTCAAATGAGGGCAATGGCGACCAAGAAGAAGAAGTAGAACTACCTCTATATTCTTCAACCATGGTTTTGCCTATAAATTCTATTAATAAACCCTGTAAGGAATTCAGTCAATTTCAAGTCAACTATTAGGTCTTCTTCCGTTTCATCGCTGCGCCATTTTAATAAAAACATTTTGCATGTAGCTGTAGGTACAGCCTTCTAAACAAGGTCTGAAATGATATTTGAAACCAGAACAATGTTACCATCTTGAAAATTTTTAATTAAATCAAAGCTAACATGAAAAGAAATAATTAATTTAATAGACAAATATTTTTTATTCGAGTCAAGATTTTAAAGAAAATTATTAATTTGAACAATGAGAAAGTTTAAACAAGAAAATTCTATCTGTTGCGCCAAGCAATAGCAGTCAAACCTATGATAGGGCGAAAATAAGCTGTAAACAGCATCGTGCTTTCCAATCAAAAATCTACTATGACAACAATTTATATCGCTTTTGTTCAAAAATTTTACCATTTACAAGGTATTTTATCTTTCAATTAGTGCCTCGTGTACATATGTATATCCTTCTTCAAAAATTATTTACACTCTTTTACCATCATTGGATACCTCTCATTATAAATGTATTTTTTTTAATATTTTCATTTATCAATATATACGTTAAAAACGATACTAGCCTGTTTTAAATTGCTTTCGAAATTATTACACACTGAGGAGATATTTTAGGTACAGCCAGGATAGAAGTTTTACACACGCATATATAATTAGATGACTAAAAGTTAGCTTTTATTGTAGTCGACCACAGTATTCCCTACAGGGAACATTGTTGAACTGAAATGTAAAAAAAATATGTATGTTGTCAAAAATGTAAAACATAATTCCAGCAGCGTCCGTAGAAAGAAGGGAGATTTTCTTTAAAATTTTTAATTGAAACTAACGTATGGTTTTCGCCGAAGGGCGAGTAAAGATTTAAATTATATCTGTAGCTTGAACCAAAAATCACCCATGTTTTCGCTGTTGTAGCCACCGAAACTCTTCATGAAAGTTTTGGTTGCCTTAAGAGGCCCTATGCTCCAATAGAAGTTAAGAAAAATGATAACGATGATGACGATACATTTTGTTGTCGATTCCGGGGTCCACTTATTGGCCAGTTTTCTGCGAAGATTTTCATAACAAAAAAAAAATACACTTCCCGGACACTGTGACCACAGGCGAGACTTTAAACATATTTTACTATTGAAAAACTGTATTATAGATGCTACTTTTCAGTGGAATGTAATAGTAAGTTGAGTGGATAGGGGTAGTAGCCCCACTTACTCCCCCTTCTGTACACACCAGTTTGCAGCAGAAATTTTATTTCCAATTGAGTTTTTGTTTTTGTAGCAACCTACTATTATTTCATGTAAATTTTGTGCGCCTGATACAAAACTTGAACAAAACTTTGTTTCGAAAAAGTTAAAAGAATCGACACACACCATCTCTTTCTCGATTTCAAAGCCGCTTTTGACAGCGCAAAAAGGAGTTGCCTGTATGCCGCCATGTCTGAATTTGACTTCCCTGCAAAGCTTATACGGCTTTGCCAAATGACGTTGAGCAATACCAACAGCTCCGTCAGAATCGGGAAGGACCTCTCTGAGCCATTTGAAACCAAACGAGGCTTCAGACAGGGCGACTCCCTTTCGTGCGATTTCTTCAATCTGATGCTGGAGAAGATAATTCGAGCAGCAGAGCTAAACCGCAATGGTACAATCTTTTACAAGAGCGTGCAATTGCTGGCGTATGCCGATGTTATTGATATCATTGGCCTTAACAACCGCGCCGTAAGCGCTGCCTTCTCTGGACTGGATAAGGAAGCGAAAAAAGTGGGTCTTGCCGTGAACGAGGACAAGACGAAGTATTTGCTGTCATCAAAAGTCCAGCGAATTAAAGCCCAAAGACTCCGCTGGCTGGGCCATGTTATGCGAATGGACAAAGAAGCTCCAGCACAGAAGGTTTTCCTATCGTCGCCTGAATTCGGCAGCAGAGGAAGGGGGAGGCCTCGACTGAGATGGAAACAACAGGTGGAGGATGACTTGAACTCCCTTGGGGTTTCCAATTGGCGTCAGTTATCGCTAAAAAGGAATGACTGGCGTGCTTTGATATGCAACGGCCAAAATCGCTTAGGCGGTTAAGCGCCAATAAATGATGATGATGATATATATATCTGCTTTTCCCCAAGCCTATAAATCATTCTTTTTGCAATGAATCTTATATTTTTCAGTACTTGCAGTCATTTTATGAGTTGCATCTGCGATAAAAAAAAAAAATAACCAAATGACAGTATAACCAGACAGATCTTTTTTCGATAGCTTCTAAACTAGAAAAACGCCGAACTGTCGGGAATGGACCGTGTTAAATAAGTATGAAATAAAAATGTTTAAGAAAAAAATAGTTATCTGCTTTTGCAGACGCAGCGACGATATGTACATAAGATTTTCGGGAAAAATGTTCATGTAAAATCAACACTTTTCCGGTTATGTTTTTCAACACTATCGCTCATGGTAAAAAACTTGACTTCGTGTTAAATTCACATGAATTGCTATAAAATTTACATGCATTTCTTTCAACACATCATGCCTTCCTGTTAAAACAACACAATCTGCCTCATTATCTCATGCAAATTCAACAGGACCTTTCTTGTTAGTTTAACATGGTTCATGTTGTCAAAAAAACCAATCTGTGTCTATAGACTTCTTAATATTCTCCTAATTTGTATGTTCTTTAACAGCTTTATAAGATTACATCACAAATTGATATGAAAGAAATTGTATAAATATCCGTTTACGATTCTTATGTTTTGCTCAAAACTGTATTAACTGAATTTTCATTGCTTACATATAAATTCTGTGCGCCTGGTACACTGAATTGAATATTTGAAAGAAACCAAGCATGCTTACAGTAGAAATTTGCCATATGAAGCCCGGGTAATAGCGGGTCCGGGTAATACCCGGGTCTTCGGGTATCATCAGCTCTAATAGGTATGGTCTTTCGACGCTCGAAATTCAAACATTCGTAATTTTTTTCTTTTTCTAGTTGTTTTATTCAAAAAATTAAAAAATTCAAAATGTGGTTGTGAGCTGCTCTCTAGTTTGGTGTCTATACCTTGAAGCAGTGGAACGACAAAAATCGACCAGAAAATCGACCCGTGTAAATCAGCCTCCATGCAGGATCAAATGTCAAAGCTTCGAAAAAGTTAAAAGCTGCTTATTTCTAACTAGAAAATATTTCTTCTTTCTATCTCAAAATAATTTTTATAAAGGCTCTATCTTAGGATTTGTTTAAAGAAAACCTCTTAAATTTATTTTCACCAACGCCCTATATAAAACTTGGCTCAGAATGAGTTTAAAACAGACCCAATCTGAACGAAACTCAATAAATTCTCAGCTTGGATAGCGAGCTCTTAAGTCATGCGAAGATGGGGCGGTGTTTAAAAATATTCTGAAAGAGGGCGCTTTTGCGTCTAACTCTAAAATGAAGCGTTTTCGAAAAAAATTCTGGATAGGACGTATATATATATTTGGAAATAGAGTGGTCTTCCGCTAAGACATCGTGATGTTAAGCTATTGTTGATTTGTATACATATAAGAAATCCGGTAGCATTTGATATTTTTTTTCTCCTAATCTTTTTTTAATTAAATTTCAATCTCTCCCCAAACAGTATTCCTTATCCATTCAATAAAATTATACACACGCGTATATATGCCAGGTTGATTAGGTATGCCACAACCGATGCCAAACGATGTTATACCTACAACAGTGTACATGCAAGGATATTCGGGATGATACGCTAGTAGTGGGCCACCTGAATCACCACCACAAGTATCCTTTGCTTCATTTGAGCCAGCACAAATTTGTAGACGATTTAGTACACCTCTCGGTAATTGTTCAATATCTGCTGTTTCTGTCAGACGTTGACAGCGGGTGATGTCAAAATGTTGCAGTGTTACCTTTAAAAGTTTCTTTGAGTCTGTATCACCAAAACGTATACTTCCCCAACCGATAGCAAGCAACTTTTCGAACTCATCACCTGAAGTTGTGGGCAAGCAAGCAGGATGTTTATATGCATCGAAACTGACAACCCCATCCAACTCTATGAGACCTATATCATTGTAAATTGCCCCATTATGATAGTCCTTGTGCTCAATGTAGCGCCGCACACGAAAGTCCTCTGGTCGCGCATTATCGGAATCAAAATCCAGTTCACCCAAACGGACAATATTTACTTCGCCGCTGGAAACATTTAAAAAAAATTAACACTTTAATAGATATTCCAGCCGTTTTCAAGTTTCTATATTTCTCAAAAACACCTAATCTCATAATATATTTCAAAAACGTCCGATCTTAAAAATCTTCCATTCAGCTATAACACACAGAATAATTTTCATGTTGAATCAACATTTTTTTAACACTTTTTCAGGTTATTATTTTTCAACACTATCGCTCAGGTTGTTTTAAAATGAAGCTGATTTTTAACTGTTCCTACATGTTAGATCAACATGAAGGAACAGTGTGAATTTAACATGATCACAAAGGTTTGAATCAACATGATTTCCTGTTGATACAACATTATTTTTCTTGTTAAATCAACACGATCAGACATGTTAAATTAACATTATACTATGTTGAAATAACACTTTCGTCCTGTTAAATTTACACGATCTATCATGTTAATTTAACAGGATTTTATTGTTAAATTAACACGATTAAATTAACCCTTAAAATAAAACACCTTGTTTTTGATTTTTTAAATTTTTATTTAGTTAATTCATTTATCGAAAACCTTTAACATACATACATATCTTCAGGTATGAAAGAATATAATTCTTGTATAATTTATTAACACGATCTGTCATGTTAATTCAACACGTTTTTATTGTTAAACCAACACGATCTATCATGTTAAATTAACACGATCATCATGTTAAATTAACACGATCTATCATGTTAAATTAACACGATCATCATGTTAAATTAACACGATCATCCTGTTAAATTAACACGATCATTTTGTTGAATTAACACGATCTATCATGTTAAATTAACACGATAATCATTTTAAATAATAAAAGTACACATATATATGTACATACATATACATATACTTATTTTAATCCAATCATTGGCAACTTCTGCATCGAAAACAGCAACAACAAGCCCCAATCTGAAAATTAAATAAAAATTGGTTCATTGAAAGCTCTTTAAATTATCCAAGCGATTGTAAAACTGGTAGCACACGTCCAATTAATGTAGGGATAAGTATCAAACGACGCCTTTTCTACCCGGTATCCATAATCCTAAAGCGCTTCCATGGTATTTATGTATAGTGCGCGTTGTTTTTAACCTACCCCGACATTTTTGGACGTGTTTTAGCAGGAAGCGTTTACAAAATATGAAAAACAACACAAATTACTTACCCAAAACTTTTTGCAAAACTTCATAACTTATTCGCAAGTTAAGAAACTATAAATTTCACAATATATTAATTATTTATAATATCTACAACTTTTCATCAAGTCGGTATCTACACACTGACTTAAATTCTGTTCTTTTGAGAACAATTCTGTTCACAAGCTTTGATGGGGAACAGATGATGCTCGAAAACAACACTTGTTCATGTTAAAACAAACCGAATGTAGTGTAAGGGATACACACTAATGTAATTCTAATACAGAAATATTTCATGTTATTCTAACCATACGCTTCATGTTAAAATGTTCGTGTTGATTTTCCGAAATTGTTTTTGTTTTACGTACAAGAGGTGTTCATGTTGATTTAACATGAATCATGTTAACTAAAAATGTAAGAAATTTTTCTGTGTGAAATACTCAGCAGATGTACAGTGTTTTATTCAACCAAATTCTGAAGTTAGTATTAAAAAAAATTCTGTGATCGAACATTTTTTAAACATATTCCGACACAGCGTATTTTTGAAAATAAGGCGATTTTCCAACAGGCAAAATACAATTTTCTCCTGATTCCGAATATCACTTTTATTTTGCTGTGGCAGATCTAGTTTCCAAGATATCGGTGAAAATATGAAAATTCCCAGTTTTGCAAAACACTATTTCATATAGCCTATATATCTACGTAAAAAATTTTTATTTTTAATTTTTTCGATTTAAACTGTTGAATTGCACATTATACTAATTTCCATAAACATTTCTTGCCTTTATTTCTATAAGTATCTTCAGTAGTTTGGCCACTTAGCCAAAACAATTTAAAAAAAAACGAAATTTTTTACAAAATTTCAGATTTAGCCACTTTAAAATCAGATCGGACGAAAAAAAAGTTAGCCATCCTATGTTGTAGCTAATTTAATTACGAAAATTTTAAGCACTTCAGCACAACATTGTTATGTGCCCTAGACTTTATAAGCCACGTTTTATTGAAAGTCCTCAATCAAAAATTTTCTATTTTGAAAAATTTCCATATTCTTGACATTTGATAGATGATTCCTATGTAGAATTTTCTGCTGATTCCGAAAATGCAATAATTTGGTTTAAAAGTAGAACAGTTTTCCAGATATCTTGAAATTTCAGTGATTATCATGCCATATATATATTGTCGCTCGGCGCGCAATACCGCGTATTTGCAAACAGCAATACCGCGTATTTGATGGAGGCCAAATTGTGTAGAGAGGATATAAAAAAAAGCGCTCAAACTGCAAAAACATCGCTTTTTGAAAAATACGCGGTATTGCATAGCTTTATTTCAATGAAAATAGGTTCTATAAAGGGGTTTTTATTTAATTATTTGTGTTTTTGTTGATAAAAATGGCGGAATACGTTAAGACCGATGAACCCCAGTCAGGGTAACGAAATCTCGTTTTTGGACATTTTGGTATATACGCCTATTTTGCGGCGAGCGACGATATATATTATATATATTAATATAATAGGTCCATGTTGTTGTTGTTGTTGTTAACAATGCATTGCCCTGTCTAGAGTGTATGATCATTCCGAAGATCTTCATCAAGCTCTTCTAAAGGGAGTCCAAGGAAACGTGCAGTTTCAACAGGGTTTGTCCAGAGGGACAGAGGGGTTAGAAGAGTAGGTTCAGATGAACAATTGAAGAGATGTAGAGTATCATGGGGGTCCTACCACATGCAGGGCATGTGTTTGAGATTGTATCATTAAGTCTGGATAAGTAGGAGTTTCACCTTACACTATATCCAGACCTAAGCCGGGCCAAGGTGACTCTTGTCTCCCTTGGTAAGGTGCGTTGTTCTTCAGCAATATCCGGTGGAGGACTGTTCAGAACGGGATTCACAGGTAGAGATCCGACAAAAGTGTCTACCGACACGGTGTGGATGTCGGTTAGAGCCCGCTTATGATTCTGCAGATCAAACAGCAAGGTAATATGATGCCGGATCTCATCATAATGCTTACGGAGATGTTTCCTTATGTCTCTCGGGGGCGGATCTATGTCCAAAAGATGACGGTTTGGATGTGCTGGCTTGTGGCAGTTCAGAAGGAATTGCCTGCTCAGCATTTCCGCATGCTCTTTTACATTGATCAGTTTTGCCTCCTGATGGAGGTGAGACTCGGAAGACATGAGGAGACATCCCGTAGCAGTTCTGATGGCAGTATTTTGGCAGACTTGTAACTTCGTCCAGTTGGTGTTATGTACATTAGGCGACCATATGGGTGCAGCATAGTCAAAGACTGGTCGGCCAATGGCCTTATATGTAGTCAGCAACGTTTCTTTGTCTTTTCCCCAAGTACTGCCGGCAAGTGACTTGAGGATCTTGTTGCGACCACGTACCTTTGAGACCATTGCAGACACATGACCAGCAGATGAGAAAGTATTATCCAGTGTCACTCCTAATAACTTTGGGTGGCTGACAGTTGGTAGCTTAGTGCCATCAACGAAAATGTCTAATTCATTTCTCACCTGGTGCGCCTATGTCGTGAAAAGCGTCGCCGTGGATTTAGTCGGAGATAACGTCAGATCTCGCTCAGTGAAAAACCTGGAAAGGTCGCAGAGGTAACCGTTGATTTTCGCACAGAGTTCATCAGTATAGGGGCCCTTCCCCGTCGCCATTATTGTACAGTCGTCGGCATATGAAACGACGGTGACGCCCTCTGGTGGTGGGGGCATCTTTGATAGATAGAAGTTAAACAGTGTCGGGGATAGGACACCACCCTGTGGCACCCCCTGTCTAATACGTCTAGGTTTTGATGTTGCGTTTCTAAAGTTAACCGACGCCTGCCGTCCATTCAAATAATTAGCGGTCCATCTCTTTAACCCATCAGGTATCTGTGTTTCGCAGAGATCTTGTATGAGAGTGGCATGGTTGACTGTGTCAAAAGCTTTCGACAGGTCAAGTGCCACTAACACAGTCCTGTGATTTGGTTGGTTTTGGTTTAGGCCACTATTTATTTGCGTTGTAATGGCATTGAGTGCGGTGGTGGTGCTGTGCAGCTTATGGAAGCCATGTTGATGACTAGCCAGGTGCAGATTTGCAGTATAATACGGGAGCAAAATGGACTCTAGCGTCTTCACTACCGGCGACAAAAGTGATATAGGGCGATATGAATCGCCTATGTTTGCCGGCTTTCTAGGTTTTAGTAGTGGAACCATTCTCGCCTTTTTCCATATTTCAGGAATGACGAAAGTGTTCAGTGAAAGACTGAATAGAGCCGCTAAGTATTTGTGTCCCTCCTGGCCTAGATGTTTCAGCATCTTCATGGCAATGCCGTTGGGGCCGATGGATTTTGAGGGCTTAGCCTGTCTGATGGCTTCCTTAACCTCTGAGGCAGTGATGACAATGGGCGTGTTTTGGTTTTTATATTTGCGCGCCTTTCGCATGGTTCTACGTTTAGCTCTATCGGGCGGGGAATGTAGTACAAATTGTCTACAGAAGGAGTTCGCACATCCTCTAGGGTCCTTCTTCACCCTGTCACCGAAAGTAATATCTACTTTATCCTTGTGTTGCGTTGGATTAGATAGAGCTTTGACCGTAGTCCATAATTTGCCAACACCATCAGAGAGGTTACATTGCTCTAGGTGTTGTTTCCATTTGGCCAGTTTATGTTTATCGACCAACCTACGAATTTCCGCGTTGAGATCCCTTATACGGGGGTCTGCGGGATTGAGACTTCGCACTTCATCTCTTTCTCTAGCCATGGCCGCTGCCTCCGCGGGGAAATTTGGTCTTAATTGGGATATTCGACCCGCAGGAATGAAGCGTTTAGAGGCCAAGTCAATGATGTTGCGGAAGTCTCGTTCGCCTTTGCGTACGTACGTAGGAATGGATAGAGCAGCCAAGGATTCGTCCGTATATGTCTGAAAACTGTCCCAGTCCGCCTTGGTAAAGTTAATGTATGTACCATGCTCAGGTGTAATAAATTCCGTCGGTGGTTCGATGGTAATGACTATTGGGAGATGGTCAGACGCCAACGTGAGTATGGGTCGCCAATTGGTGTTGTTCAATAGTCTTGCACTTACGATAGAAATATCTGGCGAACTATAGCAATTACCCGATACTCTCGTTGGGGCGTCTCCGTTCAATGTACAGAAAGCCGTATCATCTATTTGTTCTGCAAGTACATGCCCCCTATTGTCTGCTGGCAGGTTAGAGTGCCACATGTCGTGGTGCGCATTGAAGTCGCCCAGGATCACGCGGTTATCTCCTCGTAGTACCAAGCTAATGTCGGGGTGATAACCGGTGGGGCAACTTGAGACAGGGGGTATATAGATGTTAATGATTTGCAGATCGACATCTCCTGTACGGATGGTAATACCTTGGCTTTCTAAGATATCATCCGTTCCTTCGATGTCGGTATCAAATAGATGATACTGTACAGAGTTATGCGTTATGAACGCTAGACCACCTCCCAGACCTCCTGTTACTCTATGACGGTCTTTCCGGTGGATGTTATATCCGCCATAGGTAATGAGGTCCGACCTAGGACTGAGCTTGGTTTCTTGGACTGCGGCAAGTTTTATGTCATATTGCGTCATCAAATTAGTTATCTCTGCGATCTTACCAGTTAATCCGTTACAGTTGTGCTGTAAGATTTGGAAGTGCGCCGGTGGGGTCGATGTCGAGTTAACCATAGGCGTGAGAGACGGATGTGTTCACCCAGGTGTTGGTAGGCTAAGACCAAGGCTGTGCCTCAGCCTAGTTAGCTGTGGACCTGGTGTAACCGGGTTGGCTGGCGTCGTAGGTTGAGGCGTGTTACAGCATGGTGCGATGAACGCATCCGTCCAAAGGTTCCTGTTAGCGAGCCCAGAGCATAGATGTACGTGGCATTGGCCTAAGCAGTTATTGCATTTGACCGATGACGCGAGCGTGTATAATCTTTGCCGACAAACAGTACACGTAGAGACAGGTGCGAGAAGATGTTGATCCTGACTCACGTGAGAATTTAAACGGGAGGGGGGGTGTGATGTAGAAACAGAGAGAGACTGGTGCTCGGAGTTGCTCATGTCTAAACTGCTCCGGTGGGAGCGAGAGTGTTGAGCTGCTGCGCGTGATGTTGACGCCATAAGGCACGAGCAACTGTCTGGAATTTGTGTGGCCGGTATAGCAGAAGTGCTGCTAGTCGTTAAGACATTATTATTATTATTATTAGTATTGCTACTAGAAAGCGGCGGTAGGGGTGCGCTTGAACGGCGCTTACCGCGGGACGCCCGAGGGCGCAAACAACAAGGGGCCACGAAAGTACTAAAGAAAGTACGGGGTCTGTGGATGTTAAGGTTAAGCCCTGAACATCCAGATTTATGGAGCCATCTCTTACACGAGAAGCATTGCACAGAATGCGATCGTTTAATATATATATTTTTGCAACAGACACTGCATCTCCATTCTTTTGATCTGGGGTTCGGCTCAACGCCCGCCCGTAACAATAGAATATCTTGCAGCCCTGCTGGAAGGGGGGGGGGGGGGATGATAGTTTCGGAATGGGACAAAACATACTAAACAGGGTTACATTGAAAGTGACAGTCCTTGGCCGAGGTAAAACCCCGGGTGGTTCCACTGCGCAGAGATCCATGGCGATGTCCTGGGTTTTCTGCTCTGAGAAGTGACTGTACATAGGGAACCATTAGGTCCATCCTAATGTAGTGCAAATAGTATTATAATAATTTTTAGAGTTCTGCTACTGAGGAACAAAATTAATTTAGTTTCGTTACGGGTTTTGTTTCAAGGAACAAAACTAATACTTTTGTTTCTGTTACAAGGAACAAAATTAAACCATATTCAAAAACGGCCCAATTCAAAATTTTCTAGGTAAAGAGAGAGAGTGAGCGCACCTTGTTATCATGGGGTTACAACAATCAGCTGATTTTTATTTTGATAAAAAAACTGCGCACGCAAAATGCCAAGCAGCACAGAAAAGAGTAGTTGCCAAATGTATAAACAAAAATCTATCAATTTGAGAAACATAACCTTATGGTCTGATTTTATAAAACGAAACGCGACGCGAAGAGTCACGTTCACCCAAGTGAAACCCAATTCGTAGTTTATAAATCACTTCGTGACTGTAAGTGACTGTGGGTGAATATGAGTACGTTTCTTACGTTTTTTTGTAACATATAAGAACGCGAACTGACGCGAACAGTCATTTTAGCTGTCAAACTAAACACTTGCTTTTGGGCCGCGTTTGCTGGAATCACTTTACTTATTTCTAATATTTTTTTAGCAATTTAAAAAAAAAAAATTTAAAAAAAAAAACAGAAAACAATTTGAGGCATGGGTAATTTGATGATAATTTTTAGAAAAAAACTTCGTTTTCGAGAAAAATCCAAAAAACTTAAAATTTGCACTTTTGACAACTTTTTTTGAGAACATAACGGATCGATTGGGACTTTTTAAGTTATTTTTCGATATTTGTTTCCTTTAGGGGTCAACTGCTAATAAATTAGTTAAAATTGTGGGAGATAGCTCAAAAGACGGGATTAAGCCTCAGGATCACGAATCCGGAAGCGCTTTTTAATATTTTGCTTCTCTGGAGAAATTTGCAATCAAAGTTGCCAGTTTTCATGTGGTAGTTGTAATTTTATTATGCAACCACCCGGACTTAAGATGGCATAGCTCAGGTTTATTTTTATAAGCGCGGCCGAAGGCCGACAACTCAGAAAGGTGTTTCGCACATAAATACCATGGATTCCGCCCCAATTTTGGTATCGGACTCGGCACATTTTTCGATTCATGATCCTGAGGCCAACCCCGTCTTTTGCGTTATTTCCCATAATTTTAGTTAATTTATTAGCAGCTGACCCCTTAAGGAAACAAATACCAATTTTTCTGACGGGGAACCTAAGCTCTCTACAAAAATTTGAAGTCCAATGCGGAGATATTTTTAACCGCGGTCCTACACCATCTATTACATAACACCCTTATATTACATACAACCATTTGCAAACTTCTATGCAAATATAAACATACATATTTCACATAAAAATATGTCTCCTGACATGTTTCAACGCGGTTTGGCACTCGGTAGCTGCTGAGATGCTGAAGTTTCCCAACTTGAACGAAAACGAAGAATAAACAGTCACAAATGCAAAACAAAACACTCAAACACAAAGAAATCCTCACTATAACACTCTTTTCACAAAATTTTATAATTTCATAATTTCAACAATAGAAATAAGGCAAGAGCACCAAAACATTTTATTTTACTTTGTGGCTGGTTTACATTTTTGTTTGTGTTAGCTAGCAGAATTGCCAACTACCGCGAACGCAGACCTGTCAAACGCAGTGACTGCGTCGTGATAACGTAACTGGATGAACGCGAAAACTTACGTGCTTATAAATTACGAACTTGAGGGTGATGGTGAGGGTGAGTGACCGCGTCGCGTCTAGTCACCGTGATTTAGAAAATCAGGACATTAAATTCAACTGTCAAACGCTTACACTGATCTCACACTTACACCACTTGATTTCTACAATCATCTGCAAATGTTGTAAGGTTGTGATAATAGTGTAACATCAATAGCTTTGTTTCTTTCCTGCTAATTATGAATAATTATTCCTAAAAAAGTGTTCTTTGAAAAAATTAGCAACGAATTCAGCAGCTTTTTGACATTTAATTGAGAGAGAGAGCGCCAATACGCTGCAAGTTATTGCTGGAGATTTTTCGCCCAGCAGAAACCAGGAACACCTGATCGGTGACATAGCAAAACAACAAAAAATGTAAATTTAAATTGTTAGCCAATCAGAAACGTAACCGCTGCTTTGTCTGCAAGTTTCTGCTGAACCCTCTTCGACGAAAAATTTGCAGAAATGAGATTTTGACAGCTTTTTACAAGACTCTCTTCTGCTGCCAGTTCTTTGCTGCAGATTTCAAGAAACCAAGCTAATTTCTGAGTGATTTGTTATTGCAATTGTATTTTGTGTACTTTCTAGACCCTTGTAACTTCACATACACTTAAGAGCGAATACCCCTAAGATATTTTCGATTTTCTACTACAACTTTGTTTTAACCCTATCCGCGGCACTTGAAAAAGATTCACAAACAAAAATACGAAATCTATTTACCGGTTTGATGAGAGGCAATGTGCTGCTGTGAGCACATATTTCTCACTGATCAATGTACCACCACAAAACCACTCTGTCGGCCCAGTCTCCTCTCTGTGACCTAAACGTGCGATGTGCGAAAATTCTTTGGGATTTGCTGGAGTTCCACCAACAATAAGTGGCGCAAACGGTTTGCAATTATCAATTGTGAAGCTTTGTTCTTCAGCGTCATGTATGAAAGCGCTGAAAGTCTTCACCTCTTCAAATACTTGCCGCTTTACTTCCGTACATTCTTGAATTGAGCGAAAGTTTGATGTAATTAGTTATTGTTGTTGTAAGAAGTCTATTTCAGGAATTATCATCATTCAAATCACTTACTTTTGATTTCAATGGAAGGTTCATTTTGACCCAAAACGACATTCCGCTTACTTTCCAGTAATAAAAAAATGATAAATATATTTGCCGGTAAAATGTTTCTGAACCGAGTCATACTCTCACCTTAGCTTCCGTTGTTGTGTCCGCCGATGTTTAAGATAGCTTTTGTTTAATCTTCTTTCTTTGAGAATTTTAAGCTTTATATGCAATACATATGTATGAATAGTGCGTTTCATAACTATATGGAATTTTCAATAGCGCTCTCTTTTAGAATTAAATTCAAAAACGGTAGGTCGTTTTTTTAGATTCTTTGAGATGGGCAGCGGTACTCAGAAAATTTTATATGGAAGGGATAATTACAATACTACATAGACAAAAATAGTTTTATATGTTCCGACAGACCAGAAATCTTGGAAAAATATCATCAACTTTAAATAGATAATTTTCAAGCCATGACATTTTACATAAAGTTGGTATAGGTGATGCAGCTTGTTGGAAATTAAATTTTCTAAATTACGGAGATTCTTCCTGTTAATTTTAGCTTTGTGGGTGTGAATGGATTTTCGTGAAGATAGCATTGACAGTAATTGGCAAGACAAACTTCATACAAATATATAAGCCAACAGGTTTGAATTAAAGGACCACTTACCAATGAAATTTACATACAGAGAGGTCCGTTTTTATACCCAGCTGTAGCAGTTACGATTGGAACCGCCCTATTAGTTTTTTTTAATAATCCTTTTCAGTCTTTTGAGACAAAATTTTGACTCTTTTGGATCTATGTCTCGAATATTTTGAACCAATCATAGTTCCATAATTGTTATTTTATTTATTTATTTGGGTTTTTGTTGATAAAAACGGCGGAATTTAAACGAAAATACATTAAAACCGATGAGCTCTAGTCAGGGTAACGAAATATCGATTTTGGAAGTTTTGGTACCAAAACGCCGTATGGCTTTTTGCAAATACGCCGTATTGCGCGCCGAGCGACGTATTATGTTCACTTATTTCTTGTAAGACCTGTAACATGGTTTCATAGATCCAAATCTTGAATAGAAAAATCGAAAAAGGAGGATATAAATTGTAATAAAAAAATAATAAAAAATTGCAAAGTAAACTAACACATACATATATATCGTTACCTTAATTCACAAAGGCCCCAACTGACATAAAAAAAATTACAGAAGCAAAAAACAAAAATTTGTTTACATTGAACGCATGTTAATATAGCTTTGTAAATTTGGAATATCTCCGTATTACTGCTAGTAACTCCTTAAATTTGTAGTGAGTGTATATTTTACCATTTCATACTTAAATATGGGACATTCCATCGTGACTCCTGGGACATTTGACTCGAGAGCTTAGTCAACTTTGACTTAATAAACTGACATTGGGATTTCAATTGCTATGAAATATATTTATCGACATGGATAAATATCCAATACAATAAATGCATTAAAAGAATTGGCGAAATAAGAACAAATAGCTTTATAACTACTCATTAAGAGAGTGTGACTCCTGGGAAACCAAAAAATCCCTTTGTTGCACCTTTGTGAGCACGAAAACGAATTATAGTTTTACAGTTCAACTTTGAACTACAATTTGTATATGATCGAAAGTTCATACTAAGTACCATATTCTTTAAAAATAAGATCAGTATTAGCTTTGAGAAACTTTTTACAAAGGTTAAAGAGTGTGACTCCTGGGACATTTTCCTGTTTTTCGTGATACAATTTTTAAGTTTTTTCAGTATTATCGATGCAGTTCCCTAAAAATTTAGCTATGCAACTAGTTACCCCTAACCCATGATAATAAAAAGATATTTCTTGTAAAGATCTGTCAGAGCAGTGGGAGTTTATGGCATTTTAAAAATTTGGTACTTTTCCTCTTTTGGGTGGAATGTCCCATATGTGAAAAAGTCATTTTCCAAAAATGTGTCAATTAGGGGTACCACGAAATAATTCCCAAATGAAATAAGTCCAAAAAAAAAAAAAAATAAGTCCGAAATATTTTCCATACAAATTGTTATTTCATTTCCCAGCATTGGGAGTTATTTCATATTTGTTGGGACTTATTTAATTTCTCTTCAAACTACAATTTATTACTTTTAACCATTGGGATTTATTTCATTTTCATTGGAACTTATTTCTTTTCTCTTAAAATTGCAATTTAACAAGCGTTCACGCTTTTGTAACTGTTTCTATAACCGTTGTTGTTTAAGCGACATAACATGGTTTCGTTTATTTCATCTGCATTACATATTATTGTAATTCGCAGATAATTTATGGAATATTCGGAATACATAGCTTATAGTCGCAGTCATAAAACGTGGTTTTTCACAAGCAAAATGGGGTAAGCCAATAGTCGCCAATGCCTCAGAGCCCAAGTGCTCACCACCAACAATTTTGAGGGGTCTTCTAAGGAAGTGAGAATAGCCAACGATGCATTCTCAGAGCCAAAGCGCTCGCCCCAATTAATACATACAAGTGGTTTTTCACAAGCAAAATGGGGTAAGCCAATAGCCGCCAATGCCTCAGAGCCCAAGTGCTCACCACCAAATAATAAATATAAGGTGTAACAAAACACAAGTGGTTTTTCACAAGCAAAATGGGGTAAGCCAATAGCCGCCAATGCCTCAGAGCCCAAGTGCTCACCACCAACAATTTTGAGGGGTTTTCTAAGGAAGTGAGAATAGCCAACGATGCATTCTCAGAGCCAAAGTGCTCGCCCCAATTAATACATACAGAGTGTCAATACCAAACCACAGTCCGCTAGACTTGATGGTACATACCAATAATTAAAAAGAACCAAACACAGTTCATGAGACTTGATGGAATATAAAAATAATAAAATAAATAAAATTAAAAAGGCTTTGGTTGAGGTGGGATTCGAACCGGCAACCCCGGTCAGCTCCCTCAACCATATAATATCACAACAACAATAATAATAAACTGCTCGCCGCCCACCATTTAACTCCAGCTTAGATATGGTCCTTCGAGCCGGATCAAACCAGCACCTATGGCTCTTTACTAGACGACTAAGCCGTCTAGGGCGGGGAGTATGTTTAAGCGACATAACATGGTTTCGTTTATTTCATCTGCATTACATATTATTGTAATTCGCAGATAATTTATGGAATATTCGGAATACATAGCTTATAGTCGCAGTCATAAAACGTGGTTTTTCACAAGCAAAATGGGGTAAGCCAATAGTCGCCAATGCCTCAGAGCCCAAGTGCTCACCACCAACAATTTTGAGGGGTTTTCTAAGGAAGTGAGAATAGCCAACGATGCATTCTCAGAGCCAAAGTGCTCGCCCCAATTAATACATACAGAGTGTCAATACCAAACCACAGTCCGCTAGACTTGATGGTACATACCAATAATTAAAAAGAACCAAACACAGTTCATGAGACTTGATGGAATATAAAAATAATAAAATAAATAAAATTAAAAAGGCTTTGGTTGAGGTGGGATTCGAACCGGCAACCCCGGTCAGCTCCCTCAACCATATAATATCACAACAACAATAATAATAAACTGCTCGCCGCCCACCATTTAACTCCAGCTTAGATAGTTGTAAAGTAAGATTTTAGCAAAACAACCAACAGTCTTTTTACATTGAAACTGATATTGTTGTGTCAATGGGTTCCAAAAAGAACATATTTTTAATAACTTTGGACAACAACAATAAAAAGATTTTGATCGATGACAAATTTTCATTTTTACCGATGGGGTGTTTTAAACAGTTGATGTTGATCGCTAAAAGCTAGAAAAGGACTGGTCCGAATATTGGCCGATAACTTAGAGATACATACAGACCGACAGACAGAAATTTACAATTATATGTAGAGATTATGAAAAGGCAGGCAGGAAAAAAAGTTGTAAGGGGAAAGGAAGGCGGCGCCCCGCCGGGCCTCATTATGAAATAACTACTAAATATTGGGACTTATTTCATTTTCTTCTTTGGGAGTTGTTTCATTTCTTAAAGTTAGGACTTATTTAATTTTTTGGTAGGATTTATTTCATTGGGACTTATTTCATTTGGGATTTATTTCGTGGTACCTCAATTGGGGCCTTTGTGAATTAAGGTAACGATATATGAGGCGCTCAGCGCCAAAACGGCCTAACCCCAAAAAATGGTTCTGAGAAAAACGATGTTAAAAGAAAATAAGTTTTTAAAATATTTTTATCTTTTTGCTTATTAATCGTAAATAAAGATTAGTTGTAATATTTGTTTAAGGTTAATCAGTAGGTGCTAATTACTTACATTAAGAGCGTTTTAAACAGTTAATATAAAAATTAAAGTGGCTTAGGCCATTTTGGAATCCATTTAAAAAAATATATATTAATAGGAACTGAGGGTTAGGCAATTTTGGCTCCATTAATTAAACATACAAAATTTCTTTAGATAAATATTAAAAATAATTTTTAGCATTTTACATATGTAATACAAGTTAATAATAACACAGTGCAACACGAAAAAATACCTGGGAAGAGAAAGTATTTTTCTGGTAGATCTCGGCGAGTTAAGAAGAACTGCGTGCAAGAAATTTTCCGGACACCTCGAAAATCCCGGGTAAGGGGTCAAAAACCCCATCAATTGGAAAGTATTAGTAAAAGTGGTAATGTTTGCCCCACAAACATTTTTTTTTGTATTTTTTCGAGGTTGGTCAACTTTGGCGCCATCCCTGTGCTCTATTTTATAAGAAGCCTATACAAACCTTGAACGGTATTCAACAGTAAATTTTGTTACGAGTGCAATGAATGTTAATTTTCTCCAAAAAGATGAAAACTGCCGAAGTTATTTAGATTTCCATGACAACTTTTGCCATATAATTTGAAAATTTACATATAACTAATTTTCAAATTATATGGCAAAATAACTTTTCTTTTTAATTTAGTTTTCATGGAAATCTTAATAGCTTCGTCAGTTTTCAACTCTTTTGAGAAAATTAACTTTCATTGCAATCGTAACAAATTTTGAATACCATTCAAGGTTTGTATAGGCTTCTTATAAAATAGTGCATAGGGATAGCGCCTAAGTTGACCAACCTCGAAAAAAGACGAAAAAAATGTGTTTGTGGGGTAAATACTACCACTTTTACCACTACTTTCCGGTTCATATATATATCGTTAGAAAGGTCAATATCTCTTCTATCTAAATAAAAATTAAAATCGGGTTAAAATTACCTTAGATATAGGCTCATAAATGTTGGAGGTGTCCCGTTATAATATATTGACTAAAACGTAACATGCCGTTTTGGCCTAACCCACACACATGTTTTATTTCTATGATTCGATTTGGCCTAAGCGGCTTAGCCCGTTATGGCATCCACATTTCTTTGAACTTTGCATAGAGGAAAAACAGTTTTCAGCGGGTAGTTTAACCTAGTGCTATACTATGCAATAGGGATATTTTCAGTATTTATTTCAAAAGGTTCCGGTTCGATCTGCATGGTCAGTTCGATTTTTTTAGAAATGAGGGTGAGGTCGTTTTGGCGCTCATATATATTAGACTGGGCGAAAAAAATAATTTTCGTTGTTTTTTTTTTCAAAAATTATATTGATTTTATTTTTCAGAAAAGTGAAAAAATATTACTGTAAAAATTACAGATCTTAATATTAAATTCTAGAGGTCTATCATCGCTAGTTTAGATTTCACAGATTTTACCTCATATTTGGTATAAAAACGACAAACCATTGCTGTAAAACGCCATTTACCTGAACATATTTTTGTAAGAACTCGGATTCCCCACAAAAGTTGCATAGCCTAACATTTTCTCCAACTCTCTCTATTAGTGACTATTGTCTCTATTAGTGACTAGAGACAGCTTACGGAATTCTGGGGTTAACTTAAATTTTTACTAAAATTTCCTTGGAAGCTTTTCAGGTCATACAGACTATCGGACAAGGTCTGCCAAAGGAATAGTTTTACCACTTTACTAACCAACTTCAACCAGTTCCAATAAATTTATCTACAATTCTTTCATGCACACTTGGCTGATGATTAAGAATGAAAATAACATACTCGAATAACAGGAGGAAAAGCTTTAAAGTCAGGGTTGAATTGCTGAGTATGTATATATTAATATTGAGAGTTATTAATGATAAATTCATAAATATTCCAAAAACCAACCTCTACTATTTTAAACTACTTTTTTTACATGATTTTGCTAAAAGGCTGCCCAGAATGTGAATGACACTTTTTCGGGGAGCAAGACGGCAGCAAATGACAAAATCTGCCAGGCAAGAGCTAACCTAATTGAATCTTGGAGATGGGCATTCTTAAAAAAAATGTTTTAAGATTGGAAATTTCTTTCAGAAATTCCTTTCAGTATTTCTGAAGAATACTTTGAAATACAGAGATCTTCAACTTAGCCGTCGATATATGCAAACAGAAAGCCAGAAATACAGTTTTGTAGTTTAAGTTCAGAAAGTTGCATTTAATATCCAGAAAGTTATGTACATTAAGGTTGTCTCGAAAAAATAAGTTCAGTGTGTGTGACTTTATTTGAAAGTTTGTGTCGAAAAAACAATTTTGGTGATCAATTTTTTTTAGGCATCTGCGAAAAACCGCTAAAACGCGTTTTTTTTTTTTTAATTTAACCGTAAATGTCTTGCTCGAACCTTCTTTTCTTCCATATAGAGCGATACGTCTCTTTGTACATTCCATATTCAAATTTTTTTTTCTGTATTCTGAATTTAATGCAAAAACACGAGATGTCTACCTTTTACTGAACAATTTGTTTAACGTTTTTCTTTTAACATTTTATAAGTTTCCCTTTCCTTTCAGGAAAAAAACGTTACCTTTTTACTCACATATTTATCTTTTTCTAAACTTTGTGCACATCTTTAAAAAGTAAAATTTAAAGAGTGATATAGTTATGAAACGCACTGTAAATGCTGATATGGATAATACATACATAAGTATCGCAACACTGTGCATCAGAGTCATCTAAATAAAATCGCTACTAAAGCAAACAGTTTGATTCGGGGTTTGCATCCCAGGTTTTAGAACACATTGAAAAAATTTGAGCAATTATGAAAAATGTGGAGTAATTTTTTTTATTTAAAAAGAGTTCCCTCTTACAAAAATTTTTCCAACCCATACTAATTTACTAATGTATCAAGAAATGCAGATTTATAAATAGTTTCGTTAAGTTGCTCCACACTTCTATCGTGATCATGATATTCGATACTCGGGATTCGTGATCCTACCATATTTCACAAATGGCCTGCACGTGGTTTCTGTAACTTTTTAACGAAGTTCGTTACATAAAAATCATTAATTTTGGCACAATTTTCTGTACAAAATTTGATAGATCTCTCCTTCACCCTGCCTTCGATATTGAATACGAAAAATATTGCATTGAAAAACAAAAGTTCAAAAGCTATATAACCGCAGTTTTAAAAAATATGTCGGGCAGTGTAGGCAAAGATCATTACTTTGAGCGTGTGTAAATGTATAGTGGATAAGTAAATATTTACTGATTCATCACCCACTATTCTCTCGCTATGTGGGTAGTTGGGGATCCACATACAACGGTACATACATTGGCCCGCTAAAAAATGTGCCTAATCTACAAGAGATCATTTGTTTTATAATTTGACTTCTGAAATCTTTGAGTACTATGCCGACCAATATTATCAAAGTAGAAACAATGAAGAGCTGTAGCACCTGATGACATCATAGGGCTTCGTTTCTGGTATAATTACCTACGTACACAATTTTTGGTCGTTAATCCGCTTTTAATTTTAAGTGCACACATTTCTAGCTCACCGGTTCTAAGCTATGTTTATTTTTATATGGGTTCAACACCTCACATCTTCGTTTGATAGTTTGTTGGGCTGCTGTTTAACCTTCTTCTGAGCTTCGAGTACGCGACTTTTGAATATATCCTCCGAATTTGACTTTTCAAACCGTGGTTGGAATTATATGTATATTATTATCATTTGGTTGTTAAAGGCACACTTTTTAAGTGATAACAGACGCTAGCTTGAACGAAAAGGGAGGCCAAGTTATACCCTTCTTTATTTTTCCAACTCAGTCGGGTCTTCGCACTTCCTCTCGACAGGTCTCGAAAGGAAACCACGTCGTTGGTCTTTAGATATCGAACTGAGTACTCTTGATTTTTGCAGGGTTTGCTTTCGCATCGCAAATCAACCTTTTTTTCTTCTTCTACTAAACTGGCGCACTTTTAAGCTTGATGTTATGGTCATGTTATTGTACAGTAGAAAATTTTTCATGGACTATTTGACCGATCGAATAATTTATTTTTAAATTATTCTATTTTTGTTATTAACGAACAAACTGAGAAACAACTCACAAACAAATAATACCAGCTACCGTGATTGCAATTTTGTTCTTGCTAAGGAATTAGACGTACGGCTTTGTATTTGTTGTTAGAAATTTTTCATTTTTCCCTTTATAGTGGTCATTGAACCGAGGAGAAATTAGGAATTTCTAACGGCAGCGTGTCATACTAGTGTATTTTTTTGTTATTTTTTTTGTTGTATATGTATGAATACATATCTCTTTGCCTTTTAGATCACACAGCAGCGACATCTGTAGCTTGCGATGTGTGACTAGGGCTTTTAAGCTGCATCCTCTGTTACGAGTTTTTACAGCGCCACGGGTCCTTGGCTAGAATATGAAAGCTTGATGTTATGGTCATGTTATTGTACAGTAGAAAATTTTTATTTTTTGTAAATTATAATTTCTTATAAGTATCTTAATTCCACTTCACTCCATCCCAAACTTCAGTTTAACACTTAATTAAATACAAAGATGCTGATTTTTTTATTTTACTATTATAACAGTTTTGTTTAGTGTACATAAATACTTACAAAAATATGGGTAAAAATTTATCGACGACTGACTCTGTTTCAAAATATGTTTAAAAAAAAACTTCCTAGATAGGTTGGTTTTGAATCAAATTCTTAGATAGAGCGTTGCGGGAAAAAAGTATTAAAGAGAGTTATTTAAACAAATTTTGATATAGGGAGTTTTTGAAAAATATTTTGAAATAGGGCGACATGCCACCCAGTCGTCGATACATACCTTATAAGCTTGAGATGTATAAGTACATACCATGTACATCTACATATATACAAAAATAAAATAAAAATAAAAAAGCCAAAAAATACCGTTTTATTATTTTTTTTTTCGTGCGTGTCGTGTTTTAGTAATTTTTCCTCGTGCGTGTTAGTGAGTTTTTTCGAAAATCTGTTTCGTGAACGTGTCGTGTCGTGTTGCAAAAATCATGCACGAGCCCACCCCTAATACAGAGTGACCCCTCCGGACTGTGCTTCTATATGGGTAAAGGCCGAACTCATCTTCCTTACCGCTAACGCCATACCCATAACGCTTTGGAAAGTATAATCGATTACATTGATTCACGGTTAAAAAAAGGAGCCTAAATTTTAAGCCTTCCAAAGTTTAAAAAGAATTTCAATTTCTTTTGGTTTCGATTCAAGATCTAAATGAAAAAGCAGTAGGGACATTCCATCTTGACTCCTGGGACATTTGACTCGAGAGAAATAACAACAAATAGATTTATAACTACTCAGTGAGTGTGACTTCTGGGACACTAGATAATCACTTTGTTGCACCTTTGTGAGCACGAAAACGAATTTTAGCTTTACAGTTCAAATTTGAACTTTAATTTGTATATGATCAAAAGTACATACTACATAGTACCATATTCTTTAAAAATAAGATCAGTATTAGTTTTTACGAACTTTTTACAAAGGTTAAAGAGTGTGACCCCTGGGACATTTTCCTGTTTTATGTGCGGCATAGCTTAGCGGTAGAGCAGTCGGCTGTGACTCCAGAGCGTTTTCATTCGAATCCTGCCAAGTGCCACATTTTTTAAATTTTATTTTATTCTTAAAAACTTATCGGTTTAAAATTAAAACTTTATTTTTGAAAGCACGTCGGCACGGGTAGCCGTGGTCCGAATTGCATAGAACTTTGTCAGGATACTTTTTGATGCATAATGGTCAAAATTAGGGGGTATGCGTTTAAATAAAATAACTTTGAAATTTCGGGGCAGTCTACTGTGTATATAAGTTTAAGTTAAGTTTAAGTTAATTTTGTTATTATCGTGTATCAGAGTATGTATGTATGTTTTTATCGTTAGTTTTTGATAAATTTTGATACTTCGCCACAGATTTGAACTCGTCAAAGCCCTTTCTTTTCCATTCACTATGGGATAAGAGAATAGCTATTGCATTATGAATGCCGCTATAGAAAAACTAGATTGTGTTTACCATATCTTCTTCGGGATCAGGGCAGCCACAGTAGTTTTTCTCAATGAACTGTATGGTGCCATATTCGCCAGATATCATCCAGTCTTTGTCCTTTTTTGTTAAATATTCATTTTTTGCAGGACTTAAACCACAAATTATTTCAGTTTTTACGATGCGCAAGCTACATATGTTCGCTGGCTGAAAACCTTCAAAGAATTTTTTTTTTTTATAAGCATGGATCAGGTATCCATATCCTCATATATAAGTAGATACCTCTAAGGCAAGTTATGAAAGGTTCTGAGGCGTCCCAGTGAAAATCACCAATTAATTTGCGATAATTACAATCACCTTTGATGATTATCATGTGAGCTTCTGTTAGTACTTTATATAAATCGGGACGAATGTCGCGCATCCTGTTAAAATATATTTACAACAGTAAATGATCTGTTTGTAATAGCAAATGTTTTGGTACATAAACTTCTCCATTTTATTTTTTATGGACTACCCTAATGAAAATATTTTCCAAAAACTTCCTATTTCATAACATCTTCAATAACGCTCTAGTTTAAAATTTGATAAAGAACGCCATATCTCACATGGTATCAAATTTTGTTTCAAGAATCCCTACCTCACCTGAAAATATATATCGCTACCTTAATTCACAAAGGCCCTACACAGAGCCAAAAGTACCTAATAAAATAAAACAAAAGTTATATCTGTATGTTTTTTTTTCAGAAGATATGCTTTATATATTTGTAGAGAAAATCTTATTAATAGGTTTGTTTATTGGGCTGCTCTAGCTTACGCCAGATTGAGATATTTTCTTGCTCTAGGTTGCTCTATCTTTTGTTTCATGAGTAGGCTCAAAACAAAACTAGAGTAATCCAGATCACAAATTTCTGCTCTAGCTTTTTTTTATGGAGTAAGTTAGAGCAGAGAAGCAATTGTCAGTCAGGAAAAAAAAAATTTTTGAAAACTTCAAAAAAATTAGCTTGCAAGAAAATCAATGCTTTTGTATACGTGAATTTGCATTAATTTTGAAGATTTAAACAAAAAAACCAAATAAAAAGAAACTATCGAGATTCAAGTGTTTGATGGCATTCCTGCTCTAAGATGCTCTAAGTTTCTCTATTTCTATTTGACAGCTGCCCTGCTCTAACCTGCTCTGAACTTTTTTTTGGTCAGTAAACAAACCTAATGTTTTCAGAGGGAAATCAAATATTATTGAGAAGATTTTCGTTTTAATATTTCAAACTAAAAAAAAAATCGCGAACAAAATAAGAAGTAATGCATTTAATTTTATTAATGAGAATTTCCTTATAAAATCATAGAGATTTCCGTATAGTTTTTTTTTTCGTTTCCACCGTTTCGACTACCCCTTTGCCCAAAAACTGATCATGAAAACAATCTTATTAATTTTATTAGTCATTTGTGGCTCTGTGTAATTGACACATTTTTCACATATTTTAGTATGATATAGTAAAATACATAGGTACTCACCATGATTCAAATATTAGAAGGTTTGCTCTTCCCTTGACGTTTATTATTGACACTCCCGATATGAAAATGTGTACGGGTTTCGTTTGCGAATAAAAAAGTAGGAATGTTTTTTTCTATCGTCAAGGAAATGGTAGTAGAAAAATCGAAAAAGGAGGATATAAATTGTAATGCAAATAAAAAATTGCAAACTAACACATTCGACTGGGCCAAAAAAATTCGTTTTTTTCAAAAATTATATTGATTTTATTTTTCAGAAAGGTGAAAAAATATTAATGTAAAAATTACAGATCTTAATATTAAATTCTAGAAGTCTATCATCGCTAGTTTAAATTTCACAGACTTTACCTCATATTAAGAGTAAGAACTCGGATTCCCTTCAAAAGCTGCATAGCCTAAAATTTTCTCCGGCTAGCCGTTTTCTAGTATTCTAGCCTCAAAATAAGTGTCGATTTCACCGTGTTAATAGTAATTCGACCGATCGACAACTTGTATTTGATGGTTGAATACAATCGAACGTCAAATCGAATAGGACATCGACGCATGTAAAGCAGTCTTAACCTAAATTTTTATTTAAAGTTCCTTGGAAGGTTTTCAGGTCATAAATACTATCGGAAAAAGTGTGCCAAAGGTATTACCATTTTACTAACCAAATTTAACCAGTTCCAATCAATTTACCTCCAACTCTTTCATGCACACTTGGCTGATGATTAAGAATGAAAATAACATACTCGAATCACAGAAGGAAAATCTTTAAAGTCAGTTATTAATGATAAATTCATCAATTTTCCAAAAGCCAACCTCCACTATTTTTCTAACTACTACTATTTTATACTACTTTTCTAACTACTTTTTTACATGATTTTGCTAAGAGGCTACCCAGAATGTGAATGACAATTTTTCAGGGAGCAAGATGGCCGCAACTGACAATATCTGTCAGGGAAGAGCTAACCTGGTAATAATTGAATCATTGGTACTCACTACAAATTTTAAGGAGTTACTAGCAGTAATAACGGAGATATCCCAAATTTACAACGCTATATTTGCATGCATTCAATGTAAAAAAATTTTTGCTTTTTGCTTCGCCTGTCAAATTTTTTTATGTCAGTTAGGGCCTTTGTGAATTAAGGTAACGCATTAATATAACTAGGACGTGTCTAAAATCATTCAGGGGATTCATTTAAAGCTATAAAAGCCTCGTAAAGCTCATAAAGTGTGTAAACCTAGTAAACTTCTATGAAAAGTGACATATTTATGAGGTTTATAAGCTTTACGAGGTTTTCGAAGCTTTAAATGAATCTCCATATTCTGAGATTGCGCGTTTTCAAAAAAATTGTGAAATGGGGGTCATTGAAAAACATTTTGAGACACTGCGTTCTTTAAACAAATTCTTTGATATACTAGCTATTTTGAAAAATATTTTCAAATAAACTGCCCTGCTAGACAGTGCGTGCTATGACATTCAGTCAGCTTTGGAATGGTGCCTTTCAGAACGTGATGTAAATATAAAACAGCTGATATTTCAGCATGCTTTCCTATCATGTTCTCAAAGGCAATATTACGAAGCAGACTGAATGTCATAGCACAACTGTCGATAGTTATGATAAAAGTCAAGTGGTTTCGAAAAGCTGAATGCATTCTTTGGCTACCTGTAGAACTCATAAGGTGTAGTCCAAAAATAATCGGCATTCATAACTTCGAATTTTCCTTCATGCAAAAATTGATACCATAATTTCGCATATTCTTGAGTACAGCGACCACCTAGTTTCTTTAAATGTTGAAGTGTCCAAAAAAAATCGGGGTACGTAACATCCGTTACAAACCAAGGAATTGCCTTCAAATGAAAACGAACTTTATCTACCATTTTCGTTTCCAATAAATAATGGGCTAATATGAAGTCGATAACTAATTCGTATCCAGTGTTGTCAGAAATGAAATCCAGCAATATCGGTTTTGTATGATCTGCCGTCTTAAGGCAGTTAATTATTGAGTTTGAACTGTCGATTATTATGTTTTTCTCATATTCACGTAAATGTTGGAAGGCACCTTTTCTTCGTACTTTATATTTTTCTGCATCAGCTGATATGTCACATTGATTTCCCCATAGATTGAGCTTCGAATATTTCCATGATTGAGAAAAGAATATACATTGTACATAAATAAAGACGTATAGTACACATAAACAAGTTTAAATATGAAACGTACCCTTAAAAGAAGTCGCAGTATATCATCATTTGGCTGAGCCCCTGAACGTATGCCAAATATAACAATTTCAATAGTATTAAAAAAACTGATTAAGGACTTTTGTTTTTTATCAGCGAAATAGTCGAAAGCTTTCAAAGTTTGTGTGTTCTCCAAAAATGAGTTTAGGCTACGATATATATAACATTCGGAATAAATGAAGCAAGTACTAAAAAATGTGTTCTGTCCTTCTTCTAGACTAGATATGAAGCTGTTCCAAACATCTTTATCTGGCTCTAAATTTACATATTTAAAATTTATAAAAAAAAAAATTTAATTACCTTTAAAAAAACACAAATTAAAAGTTTACCTATTCCAGTGAACTTTTTTAAAGGACTGTCCTGTTCCAACCTATGTTTTAATTTTCTTATTTTATAAATAACTTTTTGAAAGTCCACTCGGGATTCCTAAAATTTTTTTGAAAATCAATGCTTTCGACTATAAAAATAATTAAATTTTCAAAAACATATTTTCCAACCTCGCCATATTGGGACACCAGCGTATCGATGTTATCCGTTATACTAGCAATAATTTGTAATAAACTTTCCGGCATTCTATAACGTAATACATAATAGGCAAAGCTTCTAAAAATGTAAAAAGTGCTAGTTAAAAAAATCAATATACAAATGTTTTATAAAACTTAACTGTTTGAAACGGGCTGACATAAGCGAATGTCGTGGGGTTCTGGAGTTCACTATCCCATTTTTGCTATCGAATTCATGGTCTTCAAGATTAAAATGGGTTTCCAATTGTTTGAAGGTCATAATAAAGATTGAATCTGCGACTGTTACTGTAAATTTGTATTTTCTTTTTAAGAATTTGATTTGGTTTTGCTAATAGTAAATAATTTGTTGAGGCGTATTTTTTTGTTGAAATTTTATTTTTGTATGTCCATTTTTATCATTTATTTGACATTTTGGAAATATACCAGCCGGCATTTTTTGAAAATTTTGAACAAAAACTACTCAAAATCATTCTCCTGATGATTAAAAACGATCAAATTTAAGTACATTTTTTAATCGAATATGATCGTAGCTTCGGGAGAAAAGTGTACCCTAAAGCGATAACTGACGCCAATTGAAAACCCCAATGGAGTTCAAGTCATCCTCCACCTGTTGTTTCGATCTCAGTCGAGGCCTGCCCCTTCCTCTGCTGCCGAATTCAGGTGACGATAGGAAAACCTTCTGTGCTGGAGCTTCTTTGTCCATTCGCATAACATAACCCAGCCAGCGGAGCCTTTGGGCTTTAATTCGCTGGACTATGATCAGGTCTGCGTCCCTGCAAAAAATCGAGAGTACTATATTTCCTATCCAAAGAGTACTCCAATTGGAGCATCAAAGTACTCCAAATGTAATCCTTTTTCATATTAAAATTGTGCTCCAATTAACATTGCGATGTCCTAGGACTGGACCACCTACTACAACCGTTGCTTTGTTTCTGCTACTCCATGGAGTACCTACTGTCAGAGTACTTTGCAATGTACTCCAATGTTGTTACTCCTTGGATTACCTACTGTCAGAGCACCTTGCAAACTACCCCAATGTTATTACTCCTTGAGGCTCGTTTTCATTATGTCAAATGGTGTCAAATTTCATTGATTTTATCGAGATTTGGTTGCTTATTTCGATAAAGTCGATAAAAGTTGTCAAATGGTGTCAAATTTCATTGATTTTATCGAGATTTGGTTGCTTATTTTGATAAAGTCGATAAAAGTTGTCAAAATTTGACAACCTTTGGAGTATATACTGTTAGAGCGATAGTGTCGTGATTTTTATCGATAAGGCACGAGCAATGTTCGGCTTTCAAAAAGCTGAAGGTGGTCCGATAAGGTAGCCAAAGGATTACTATTGGAGTACTCCAATATCAAAAAATTGGAACACATAATCCAACGTTTTTTGCAGAGGTAAAGCTCGTACAGCTCATCGTTAAATTTCCTTCGATACTCGCCGTTGGCATCACGGGAAGGACCATAAATCTTCCGGAGAACTTTTCTCTCAAGTACTCCTTGACATTGTCCATGAATCTGAGCCATACATACTGGTACCGTTCTCGTAGAACCGGAAATACAAGAAACTAGCCGTGTAGGCCATGTAGGTCATTTAGCGTTACCCAGGGTTAGAGGTATACGCCGTCAAATTTGTCGGCGGCGGCGGCGTAAGGCCTATTTTATAGCGGCGGCGGCGGCTACGCCGGCGCGGCGCGCCGCCGGCGTGCGCCGGCGTGGTGGTATAAAAAAATTGCATGTTGAATTTAAAAACTCCATAATTTCAATTGTTGGGATTTTTATTGAACTGACAAAAAATTTTGGGTACATTTTTTATGTAATGTAAATGAACGTAACTTTAAATGTTTCACATTTTATAATATAATATAGAAGAATACTAAAAACATAACGCATAGCAGTCTTTTAATCAAATTCTTACACTGAAATAACTATGTTACATATTGAGTCTAGGACTAAAATTATGTACATTAACCGAAGGCTTTGTTATGATCACTACAATATGCATGTGTGATTTAAAATATATGTTTATAGTGTAATATTATATCAATTCAGTCTTTGTATACATTGTTAACATAAAAGTAAAGCTATTGTAATGTTGTTGTGTATATCTTATGTTTATAAAGTTGTATGTGTCTCTTTTCATAGCGAAAAATAATCATTTTAAATATTCTACACAAGACTCGTAGTTGTCATGGGTAAAAATTGTTTTGTTAATGTTGTGAGGGCTTAGCTGTGACCGCTTATTTGTGACTGTCAGACCAGCTATAGAAAAAACTCGCTCACTCGGCGTACTTGTTGCAGGATGCATACAACTTTTTTTGCTAGCTTGGATAGCAAGGGCATTGCAGCCGCCTTTTCCCTCCAAAACTCTAAAACATTCTGATTGGAGGACAGACTTAGCAGCAAATGACATTCTGCTTCTAAATTAGAGTTTTTCAAACTCGAAGAATACCGCTTGGCAAGTTTCAATATTTTAGAAGAAGGTGAAGTTTCTTCAGAATCGTTTACACTATTTCCGTTTTTTGATGAATCACCAACAAGTCTTTTATACATCTCTATCAAAAACTGTACTTCTGTCTTACATTTGCTTTTGCAGTATTCTGTAACACAATCTAATGTGTTAAAGCGCGGATCCAGCAGCGTTGCGCATACTAAAATATCAGTTATTGGTAATCTATAGTCAAGTTTACTCTTCATATTTTTTTTATTTGTTGCAATAAATGATCGTGACAAAAGCTGAAATTATTCTGATTTAAATCAGTGTCATCGTTTTCAGATAATATTGATAATATCTCAGTTCGAATGATTAACGCAAGAGAAATCGATGGGTATGAGTCCCCAGAAAGAATATTGACAGCATCTTTGAATTTTTGCAAAAAGTCTCTTAATTTATACAATAGTAGTACTTCCGTTTCGAGTAAAATTAAGTCACTTTTATTACAGTTTAAAAGAAGTTTATTAATGGCAGCCCTTTGAGATCCAAGACTATCAAGTAATGATAAGACACTGTGCCATCTTGTAGATATCGAATTTTTAAGGGTGATGTTTCTCTTATCCACCAAACTGCCATGCAAGTCATTGGTATTATTTATGTTTCTATATACTTCCAAGGACACATCATCAAGGAGACCGAACCCTTCGTCGTAGTCGACCCATAAAGCGTCTTCTGAAGCCAGGAGTTCTTCCAAGTTATCAATTTTTGACAAAACCTCTTTTTGTATGGCATCGGCCTGTAACTTCAGAGTATGTGTTTTGAAACGTAGGGCTCGCGCGATTTTTTTACACTTTAAAAATAGACGATTTATTTCTGGAACGGAATCATACCCATCTACCGTAAGCAAATTGTGAAGCACATGCCCAATACAGAAGTGGTTGTTAAGGCTGCCCAAATCGATGGCTTTCTTCATATTACTGCCTTGGTCAGTGACAACGAAATTCGAACCAAGCTTTACGTTAAAGTATTCAGTTACTTCCTCAATCTCCTGCAATATGTTGTTTCCTGTATGGGACTTTGAGACATATTTTGTTTCTAGTGTGAGACTCGACATAGCGAAGTTTGTTGAAAGGTAATGAAAAGTAAAAGTTATATAATTACGCCGACAGTAGTTATCCGTCCATAGATCGAAAGTTAAAGCAAAATGTTCCATCCCAGATATTTTTCCTTTAACGACTTTTAAAACGCTTTCATAAACATCATCTAATGCTGTTGTTGCAATTGTTTTATAATGTGGTAAATCATTATCGTTTACTACTACATGGTATTTTTTTAAAAAGTCTTTTATTCCATTGTGTGCAATTGGATGGAACGGTAATAAATCACGTGCCATCCATAAGGCTAAGTCCCTTCCCAACATCCATTTAGAATCAGTTGAACTTTTTTTTGGACATTTTTGAAAAAAAATTGTCAGTGTAGATGAAGAAGTATTTTCTGCATCAAAGTGACGTATATTGTGCTCGTTTTTTAAATGACGTGTTAAATTCCCTGTTGAGACGTTCTTGCTGTGTGAAATACAGCTGCTAGATCCATCATCTTTTGCACTTTGGTATTTGTTTCTTTCAGGGGTCAACTGCTAATAAATTAGCTAAAATTATGCGGGAGGACTCTAAAGACGGGGTTTGGCCTCAGGATCACGAATCCGGAAGCGCTTTTTAGGGACGGCCTAAATAAATTACAATCATATGAAATCTTACAACTTTGATCGCAAATATGTAACTCAAAATAATAAAAAAAGCGCTTCCGGATTCGTGATCCTGAGGCCAAATCCCGTCTTTTAAGCCCTCCCGCACAATTTTAGCTAAAGGAAACAAATACCTGCACTTTTAACACATTTAGGGCACGGCCATTAGTGTGTTGTAAATTAAAAAAAAAAATTTGTAACTTTAGAAAATTATCACAAAAAAAATGTTAAACGCGCCGGCGCGCGCCGCCGCCGCCGCCGCGCCGCTAAAAAGGCTATTCGGCGGCGGCGCGTCGAAAATGACTTTTGTCGGCGGCGGCGGCGGCGTTTGCCGGCGGCGTATATCTCTACCCAGGGTGCACCAACGGGGAGGCGACCTACTCTTACACCCCTTTGTGTCGCGTCGTAACGGGTGGTGCTGATGTCGCTAGGTGTACTCTGCTCCATAAGAACACATGCAAAGAATATTTGGTCGCGCCGCGTCGCTAGGTATTCCGAAATCCAGTGACTGCCAAAAAGGTTCGGTTTTGATTCCTTTGTCAGTTGCATTTTGCGATATAATTCGTATCGCAAGGATACAGAAACGGGCTACTGGGCCTGGATTCTCTAAGGATGAGTTTTGAAATGTACACTGAAAATTGTGTACACTCTAGCATTCCAATTCAGTAACAATGAGTGCGAGTTTTTTCTATCAAAATAATTTAATAAGATTTTCTCTACAAATATATAAAGCACATCTTCTGAAAAAAAAAACATACATCTTCTGAAAAAAAAAACATACAGATATAACTTTTGTTTTATTTTATTAGGTACTTTTGGCTCTGTGTAGGGCCTTTGTGAATTAAGGTAGCGATATATATTTTCAGCTGAGGTAGGAATTCTTGAAACAAAATTTGATACCATGTGAGATATGGCGTTCTTTATCAAATTTTAAACTAGAGCGTTATTGAAGATGTTCTGAAATAGGAAGTTTTTGGAAAATATTTTCATTAGGGTAGTCCATAAAAAATAAAATGGAGAAGTTTATGTACCAAAACATTTGCTATTACAAACAGATCATTTACTGTAGTAAATATATTTTAACAGGATGCGCGACATTCTTCCCAATTTATATAAAGTACTAACAGAAGCTCACATGATAATCATCAAAGGTGATTGTAATTATCGCAAATTAATTGGTGATTTTCACTGGGACGCCTCAGAACCTTTCATAACTTGCCTTAGAGGTATCTACTTATATATGAGGATATGGATACCTGATCCATGCTTATAAAAAAAAAAATTCTTTGAAGGTTTTCAGCCAGCGAACATATGTAGCTTGCGCATCGTAAAAACTGAAATAATTTGTGGTTTAAGTCCTGCAAAAAATGAATATTTAACAAAAAAAGGACAAAGACTGGATGATATCTGGCGAATATGGCACCATACAGTTCATTGAGAAAAACTACTGTGGCTGCCCTGATCCCGAAGAAGATATGGTAAACACAATCTAGTAGAGCGAGATCCCAGAGCCTAAAAGCGTCACTTATTTTATAATGGATGAAACCAATACCGATCGATAGTCCTCCCCGAATCTAGAAAGAATGTGAAAATTTTAAAGCTGTACCTATGACAAGGGCCTAGGAATCGGGGGTCAAAGTCGCCAAAAAATGACCCTAACTTCACTTATTTTATAATGGATGATTTTCACATATTTGACGTAGATTACCACCCCGCGTCAGTATCAAGTGTTGTTAGACCCGTACCAGTGACAAGGCTCCAGCCAGACACCCCCAGTTCGCGGATTTTCCTATGGAAATTTATTCTGTTTTACTAATTTCACGCATTTGGACCACTTTGGCTGCTTTTAACTACCCAATATTTTCCCATTTTTTGTAGAACACTACCCTCAAGTAGTATCAGGAATTTTTAGACTTCGTCCCATGGAAAAAACTTCAGCCAGACACCTCAAAACTCGGGAAATTTCACTAATTTTTACTGCGCTTTCACATGTTTAAGCGGATTTGACCAACTTTGGCCTCTTTTAAATAACAGATCTTTACACATGTATCGTAAAATGCTACCCTTAAGTAGAATCAAGAATTTCTAGACATCATCCCATGGAAAAAACTTCAGCCAGACACCTGAAAGTTCGAGAACTTTTATTTTCCTATTAATTTGCTTTCTCTTGTTTGTCCCACTTTTACTAATTTTAAATGATAGATCTTTTCACATGTGTCGTAGGACACTACCCTTAAGTAGTTTCAGTAATTTTTAGACCTCGTCCCATGGCAAAAACTTCAGCCAGACACTTCAAAACTCGGGAAATTTCACTAATTTTTACAGAGATTTCACTTGTTTCAGCAGGTTTCTCCAACTTTGTCCACGTTTAAACGGCGGATCTTTACACACGTGTCGTATAACACTACCCTTAAACAGCATCAGGCATTTCCGGACTTCATTCCATGAAAAAAACTTAAGCCAAACAACCCAAAGCACGGGGACTTTTCATCATTTTTAATGTGCTTTCACATGGTCAAATGGGTTTACTCAACTTTGGCTGCTTTTAAATGGCGGATCGTTACAAATGTATCGTATAACACTACTATTAACTAATATTAGGCATTTTTAGACTTCGCCCCATGACAAAAACTTCAGCCAGACACCTCAAAGCTGAGGAAATTTCATAATTCTTGCTGCGAATTCACATGTTTAACTGCGTTGCTCTAACTTTGGCTGCTTTTAAAGGGCAGATAATTTCACATGTGTCATAGAAGACCACCCTTAAGTGGTATCACGTACTTTTTGACTTCGCCCCATGTCAAAAACTTCAGCCAGACACCTCAAAACTGAGGAATTTTTATAATTCTTACTGCACTTTCACATGTTTAAGCGAGTTTGTCCAACTTTGGCTGTTTTTGAAAGGCAGATCTTTGCACATGTGTCGTGGAACACTATCTCCAAGTAGTATCAGGCATTTTTATACTTCATCCCATGGAAAAACCCTCAGCTAGACACCTCAAGCCTGAGGAATTTTCATAGTTCTTACTGCTTTTTCACATGTTTAATCGGGTTGGTCCAACTTCGGCTGCTCTTAGAGAGCGGATCTTTTCACATGTGTCATAGAAGGCCACCCTTAAGTGGTATCAGTTACTTTTAGATTTCGCCTCATGTCAAACACTTCAGCCAGACACCTCAAAACCGAGGAATTTTTATAATTCTTACTGCACTTTCACATGTTTAAGCGAATTTGTCCAACTTTGGCTGTTTTTGAAAGGCAGATCTTTGCACATGTGTCGTGGAACACTATCTCCAAGTAGTATCAGGCATTTTTATACTTCATCCCATGGAAAAAACTTCAGCCAGACACCTCAAGCCTGAGGAATTTTCATAGTTCTTACTGCTTTTTCACATGTTTAATCGGGTTGGTCCAACTTCGGCTGCTTTTAAAGAGCAGATCTTTTCACATGTGTCATAGAAGACCCCCTTAAAGAAGGATCGGCTATTATTATACTTCGCCTCATGTCAAAAACTACAGTCAGACACCTCAAAACTGAGGAATTTTCATAATTATTACTGCGATTTCACAGGTTTAAGCGAGTTGGTCCAACTTTTGCTGTTCGTAAAGGGCATATCTTCACACATGTGTCATAGAAGACCACCTTAAAGAAGTATCGGGTATTTTTTATACTTTGCCCCATGTCAAAAATTTCAGCCAGACACCTCAAAACTGAGGAATTTTCATAATTCTTACTGCGATTTCAAAGGTTTAAGCGAGTTCGTCCAACTTCGGCTACTTTTAAAGAGCAGATCTTTTCACATGTGTCATAGAAGACCCCCGTAAAGAAGGATCGGCTATTATTATACTTCGCCTCATGTCAAAAACTACAGTCAGACACCTCAAAACTGAGGAATTTTCATAATTATTACTGCGATTTCACAGGTTTAAGCGAGTTGGTCCAACTTTTGCTGTTCGTAAAGGGCATATCTTCACACATGTGTCATAGAAGACCACCTTAAAGAAGTATCGGGTATTTTTTATACTTTGCCCCATGTCAAAAATTTCAGCCAGACACCTCAAAACTGAGGAATTTTCATAATTCTTACTGCGATTTCAAAGGTTTAAGCGAGTTCGTCCAACTTCGGCTGCTTTTAAAGAGCAGATCTTTTCACATGTGTCATAGAAGACCCCCTTAAAGAAGGATCGGCTATTTTTATACTTAAACTACAGCCAGACACCTCAAAACTGAGAAATTTTTATAATTCTTACTGCGTTTTCACATGTTTGAGATGGTTCGTCTACCTCTGGCTGCTTTTAAAGGGCAGATATTTTCAATGTGTCATAGAGGACCACCCTTACGTGGTACCAGGTACTTTTAGACTTCGCCTTATGACAAATACTTTAACTTAAATCTGGGTAGTTTTCATAATTCTTACTGTGCTTTCGATTGTTGAAGCAGGTTTGTCCAACTTTGACTATTTTTAAAAGGCGAATATTTACACATGTATCGTAGAACGAAACTCTTAAGTGGTATCAGGCATTTTTGGAGATCTTCCCATGACAAAAACTACATCCAAACACCTCAGAGCTCGAGTTTTTTTTCGCAATTGATCTCTCCATAGGACATGATCAAGCAAATTAGAACAGTTCAGCCCATACAAAGTGTTCAGATGTGGAATATGTTGCATTTCAGACAATGTCACTCTTATGTCGCTACCTTGCAGCGAAAGCAACTAGTTGAAAACTACTTTACAACTAGTTGGTGCACCGAGCTTATATGGAACAAAGACAGAACACTGACTAGTTGGGCCCGGTGTTCTGTCTTTTTATAAGCAACTGGTATTTTTTACGTGTTGATGTCCTACAAGATGTCAATTTCAGAAATACCAGTTTCATGCTAGTTGTAAGATACCAGTTCCATACTAGTTCATCCTGGACTAGTATAATTTCCATAAAATGAACTAGTCCAAAAAGGACTAGTATGGAATATACTAGTCAAAAAGGCTTTTAACCTGGACTAGTATGATTTCAACCAGAATTTTCCTGGCTTACCCTTTATTTTATCATTTGACTTTATTTTCATGTTTATTCTTAAGAAAGCAGCGGCTATTTGTATTTACCCAATCACGAAAAAGCATCTATGAATTATAAAAGAAAACGAAACGAATGAATTTTGTTTTTTTCAACTGGTATAATTTCATCCAGAAAAATCTAGTTGTATACTAGTATGGAATGGATATTTCCTGACTAGTATGAGTTCTGCCAGAAAATTATAGTTGTATACTAGTATTTTTCTGATTAGTTTGAGGTTTCGCTGCAGGGAACTCGCTTAAACCTGTGAAATCGCAGTAAGAATTATGAAAATTCCTCAGTTTTGAGGTGTCTGGCTGTAGTTTTTGACATGGGGCGAAGTATAAAAATACCCGATGCTTCTTTAAGGTGGTCTTCTATGACACATGTGTGTAGATATGCCCTTTACGGACAGCAAAAGTTGGACCAACTCGCTTAAACCTGTGAAATCGCAGTAAGAATTATGAAAATTCCTCAGTTTTGAGGTGTCTGACTGTAGTTTTTGACATGGGGCGAAGTATAAAAATACCCGATACTTCTTTAAGGGGGTCTTCTATGACACATGTGAAAAGATCTGCTCTTTAAAAGCAACCGAAGTTGGACCAACCCGATTAAACATGTGAACAAGCAGTAAGAACTATGAAAATTCCTCAGCCTTGAGGTGTCTGGCTGCAGTTTTTTCCATGGGATGAAGTCTAAAAATACCTGATACTACTTGGAGATAGTGTTCCACGACACATGTGTAAAGATCTGCCTTTCAAAAATAGCCAAAGTTGGACAAACTCGCTTAAACATGTGAAAGTGCAGTAAGAATTATAAAAATTCCTCAGTTTTGAGGTGTCTGGCTGAAGTGTTTGACATGAGGCGAAATCTAAAAGTAACTGATACCACTTAAGGGTGGCCTTCTATGACACATGTGAAAAGATCCGCTCTCTAAGAGCAGCCGAAGTTGGACCAACCCGATTAAACATGTGAAAAAGCAGTAAGAACTATGAAAATTCCTCAGGCTTGAGGTGTCTAGCTGAGGGTTTTTCCATGGGATGAAGTATAAAAATGCCTGATACTACTTGGAGATAGTGTTCCACGACACATGTGCAAAGATCTGCCTTTCAAAAACAGCCAAAGTTGGACAAACTCGCTTAAACATGTGAAAGTGCAGTAAGAATTATAAAAATTCCTCAGTTTTGAGGTGTCTGGCTGAAGTTTTTGACATGGGGCGAAGTCAAAAAGTACGTGATACCACTTAAGGGTGGTCTTCTATGACACATGTGAAATTATCTGCCCTTTAAAAGCAGCCAAAGTTAGAGCAACGCAGTTAAACATGTGAATTCGCAGCAAGAATTATGAAATTTCCTCAGCTTTGAGGTGTCTGGCTGAAGTTTTTGTCATGGGGCGAAGTCTAAAAATGCCTAATATTAGTTAATAGTAGTGTTATACGATACATTTGTAACGATCCGCCATTTAAAAGCAGCCAAAGTTGAGTAAACCCATTTGACCATGTGAAAGCACATTAAAAATGATGAAAAGTCCCCGTGCTTTGGGTTGTTTGGCTTAAGTTTTTTTCATGGAATGAAGTCCGGAAATGCCTGATGCTGTTTAAGGGTAGTGTTATACGACACGTGTGTAAAGATCCGCCGTTTAAACGTGGACAAAGTTGGAGAAACCTGCTGAAACAAGTGAAATCTCTGTAAAAATTAGTGAAAATCCCGAGCTTTGAGGTGTCTGGCTGAAGTTTTTGCCATGGGGCGAAGTATAGAAATGACTGAAACTACTTAAGGGTAGTGTCCTACGAAACATCTGAAAAGATCCGTCGTTTAGAAGTTGTAAAAGTGGGACAAACAAGAGAAAGCAAATTAATAGGAAAATAAAAGTTCCCGAACTTTTAGGTGTCTGGCTGAAGTTTTTGCCATGGGATGATGTCTGGAAATGCTTGATTCTACTTAAGGATAGCATTTTACGACACATGTGTGAAGATCTGCTATTTAAAAGTAGTCAAAGTTTGTCAAATCCACTTAAAAATGTGAAAGCGCAGTAAAAATTAGTGAAATTTCCCGAGTTTTGAGGTGTCTGGCTGAAGTTTTTGCCATGGGACGAGGTCTAAAAATTACTGAAACTACTTAAGGGTAGTGTCCTACGACACATGTGAAAAGATCTATCATTTAAAATTAGTAAAACTGGGACAAACAAGAGAAAGCAAATTAATAGGAAAATAAAAGTTCTCGAACTTTCAGGTGTCTGGCTGAAGTTTTTTCCATGGGATGATGTCTAGAAATTCTTGATTCTACTTAAGGGTAGCATTTTACGATACATGTGTAAAGATCTGTTATTTAAAAGAGGCCAAAGTTGGTCAAATCCGCTTAAACATGTGAAAGCGCAGTAAAAATTAGTGAAATTTCCCGAGTTTTGAGGTGTCTGGCTGAAGTTTTTTCCATGGGACGAAGTCTAAAAATTCCTGATACTACTTGAGGGTAGTGTTCTACAAAAAATGGGAAAATATTGGGTAGTTAAAAGCAGCCAAAGTAGCCCAAATGCGTGAAATTAGTAAAACAGAATAAATTTCCATAGGAAAATCCGCGAACTGGGGGTGTCTGGCTGGAGCCTTGTCACTGGTACGGGTCTAACAACACTTGATACTGACGCGGGGTGGTAATCTACGTCAAATATGTGAAAATCATCCATTATAAAATAAGTGAAGTTAGGGTCATTTTTTGGCGACTTTGACCCCCGATTCCTAGGCCCTTGTCATAGGTACAGCTTTAAAATTTTCACATTCTTTCTAGATTTGGGGAGGACTATCGATCGGTATTGGTTTCATCCATTATAAAATAAGTGACGCTTTTAGGCTCTGGGATCTTGGTCTATAGTTTTTCTATAGCGGCATTCATAATGCAATAGCTATTCTCTTATCCCATAGTGAATGGAAAAGAAAGGGCTTTGACTAGTTCAAATCTGTGGCGAAGTATAAAAATTTATTAAAAACTAACGATAAAAACATACATACATACTCTGATACACGATAATAACAAAATTAACTTAAACTTAACTTAAACTTATATACACAGTAGACTTAAGCTTTAACTAACTTAAAATCATATTTTATTTCGACTATGACTACGAGCCATTGTTTACAAATGCCATTTAAAAACTTAAAATCAAAACGTCATACATTGCTTATATGGCGTTCATGTTGGGCCATTAACTCGAGTTAAAGGGGCATTATTGAGTTTATTCATATTGTTGTTGTCAATAAACTCGAGTTTATTGTCAACGGGAATGCTTTGTTACTGTACACAAAATAGATGTTAAAATTTACATGGTGTTGACCGTCACCACTTATTCACCCCAATGGAAACACCCTGTTTGTGTTTGTCAGCGCTCATTCAGCACAAAAATGTACACAATAGTTTACAGAATCGCATGAGAATCTCGTGTGTATATTTTCGGTGCAAATGAGTTTTGATTCAGTGTACACTTTTAATTTCTACACTTTTAGAGAATCCAGTCCAAAATGTATTCAACAAAGTGTGATTGACAGTTAAATATTTTCTCTTGTAAGGGGCTATAATGTCAAACGAATGTAAACAAAGGAATTAATCCTTTATGGTGCACCACATGTAAATTGGGTATCATTTTCTCTTCATTAATATTAGCAATAATTTACTCTTATATCATCCGCGATTTTTGTAAAAAATGTTTGGTTACAGTTTTCTTACCTTAGCTTAAAAAACAGTTGAATTCCAACCGTTCTTCACTGGCACCGAAGTTTTTTTCACTACCAATAAAATACTTCTAAATTTGCTACCGAATATTCTTTCGTAATGCTTATTTGAATTAAAGGTAAAATATAAATAGTGAAAATTTAAAACAAAAGTTAATTTATAAATTTTCCTAAAAGTTTGTAAACGGCAAAAATTGTTTTCAAGTGGGTTAAAATATTTTTTCTGTTTGACATTATACCCTGGTTCCGATTGAGACCAACGTCAAATTCAAGCACACTTTGTTGAATACATTTTGATCCAGTCCCAGAAAGGGTCGATATATCGACATCGTAGAAAAAACATCGATAGTGCCCCACAAAAAAAACTATCGAAAGTCAAATCGAATATGAGAAAAAACAATTTTGACAGCGACGCGCAACGAGGCGACGACGAAATCAACGAGGCGACGATAGGAGTAGCAGAGGCAAAATCAACGCATATTTGGCTTGTTTGTTTGTTTACATCTTGTGCAACGATGACAAAGTGTTATTAACAAAACAAAAACTAAAATAAGTGCTACAAAAATATAAACAAAATTGATGCACGTGCATAAGCAGAGGACAGCACAATGCACCCTTTCCACGCAATGGAGTATAGACAATTGATTTTTACATAAGAAATTTTCTTCTACTGCGGCAGTGCGTTGACCACGGCACACATTTTAATTGTTTTGCTTTGCCTTAGATTCTTTTGCTATATACGCTGGACCTAAGATATATATGTATATCTCTAAATATAGTTGTTGAACGAGTTCTCGAAAACGTGACGAAATTGCTGTTTTGGAACAATTTTTGTGGTATCAAAGACAACGCCGATATGGCAAATATGAAGGTGGAACTGAAAATGGATGCACATGCTACTATGCTGCCCAGTGCACACAAGTCTGCCGCCTATGATTATAAAGACGTGAAAGTAACAAAGCAAGCGAGTAAGAACTCAACACAGACTGGATCATATGTAACAAGAGCTAAAATAAATCCTGCCAAGAGTGATAATGAAAAACGACGTCGCAAAGATGCTATGCGCAAGGTATTTAATGAAATTTTAACATGTAGTGTGTGCAGGTTCTTTTTTTTTTCTTTGTTGAGACTGCAAGTTGAGGGTGGGACGACGTGCGGCGGTTGTGGTGTGAGTTTAATGACACCAATTTAGTTGTAGCAGAAACCACCCTGCAGCACAAACTAAGTGTGGATTGTACAGTTCTTGTACTTCAACCTCATGTTTTCGGTAATGAGTATTTAAAATTTTTTTATTTCAGATATCGAGCGTTTACAAAAAGTGTGAATCTTTGCTGACCCCTGAAGAACGTCAATTATGCGAGAAATACCCTGATATTGTGAAACAAATAAAGAAACGTAAAGAGCGTGTCGAAATTTATAAAGATCGCATTGTTGAGAAGGAAGATGAGCCACATGTCATTGAGGCAAAAGTAGAGGAGTTGGCAGCGATAATAGCACAATCGAAACATTTAATTTGTTATACTGGCGCCGGCATTAGCACATCAGCTCTAATACCCGACTATCGTGGCAGCAAAGGCATCTGGACGCTACTACAAAGAGGTGAAGACATTGGCGAACATGATTTATCAGCGGCAAATCCCACTTATACCCACATGGCACTCTACGAACTGCATAAACGTAGCCTGCTACGTTATGTTGTATCACAAAACTGCGATGGTTTACATTTGCGTTCGGGATTACCGCGTGCATCCCTATCCGAAATACATGGTAATATGTATATGGAAGTCTGTAAGCATTGTAAACCTGGCCCATCAGTGTATTGGCGTTTATTTGATACCACCGAAATGACGGCACGTTATTGTCATAAAACAAATCGTCTATGCCATCGTTGTTCAGAGCCACTCTACGATACCATTGTGCATTTTGGTGAACGTGGTAATCTTAAATGGCCACTAAATTGGGCTGGTGCTTGTCATCATGCTGAGAAAGCCGATGTTATACTATGCTTAGGTTCGAGTTTAAAGGTGCTCAAAAAATATACATGGTTGTGGCAAATGGATCGGCCAGCGAGACAACGTGCGAAAATATGTATTGTTAATTTGCAATGGACACCAAAAGATAATTTGGCATCAATAAAAATAAATGGTAAATGTGATCGCGTTATGGAGATGTTAATGCGTGCACTCAACATCGCTGTGCCAGTATATACAAAAGAAAAGGATCCTATCTTTGCGCATGCGTCACTGCTCATGCCCGAGGAGCTGCATACGTTAACACAACCACTGTTGAAGAGTGGGGGTGGCGAAAACAAAAATAAAAAGGTTGATAATGTGGAGGATGACACTGGCACGAGTGCAACAGAGGAGACGCTTGACTCGTTTATGTCTGGCGATAGCGGTGCAGATTTGCCAATAGGTAAGGGACCACGCATACGTACACCTTTGAAGAATAGTACGCGCATAAAGACCAATCTTGAATTAAAGTACAAAATACCACGCATGGAAATTGACAACTATGAAGAGAAACGCAGCACTGAAAGGAGCGTTAGAAATGTGGAAAAGGTTGAAGATATAAGTGAATCAAACACTTTGTTAAATAGCAAGCAAAACACAATTGAAGTGAGCAACAGTATTAAAAATGAGAACGAAGATAAGCAACAAATCGCGACAAGCGACAGTCACATTACACAGAGCACGTCACAAAAGGATAAACTGAAGGATGTGGGCAGTATAAAAAGCGAAGAGGAATTAGAGAAGGATAATATTGAAATAAAGTTAGACCCCAATGGCTTAGAAGCACCCAAAACATCCAATAAAATCACAAAATCAACTGCCGATGCGAAACCGGCTGTCACGGATGTAGTAATGAAAGTTGAGAGAGAAATAAAAATTGAAGTGGATACGAAAGACGCAGAGCTCGATATTAACGCTGAAACCCCCAACACAGCCACAACAGTAAAAATTGAGGAAATTGAAACCATCACCACTAACTCAAAGGATAATAAGGGTGCTATCAGAAGCAGCACTGCAATCAAAACCGAAATTGTTGAATCTAAATTAGAGCCAACAGCTGAGATTAAAACTGAAATTCTCAAAGAAACAAGCACGTTGGTACACTTTGGAAATGCGAAAAACGCGCCACAAACATACTCATTTGATGGCGAGTTGAAAACCGAAATTGTTGCATATCCAAACTTTACAAAAGGCATGGAACCCATTAAAAGTACCATTAACAGCTTAAACACCACGGAGAAACCTACAGTTGTAGGTGATGAAGATGAGTCCAGCTGTGAGGATATGGTTGCGCAAATGGATATACTCAAATTGGCAAAGAAGGGCGGAACACTTAATGGCAATGGCAACAACGGCAAACATTATTGGTTATTACGCAAATTGCCTTGTTGGTATGATGTGAAATATGCCTATTCAGGTTTGCATAGCATCGTTTATCCCCCACCAGCCGATGTAAATATTTGGAACTATCAAGTTATACCAATATTTGCAATGAATCGGTCAGCAGCACAGTGTGAATTTTGTTTCGATAATTATGCTGAATTTGAATGCCAATTTTATCGTAAATGGCATCTTAACGAACGTAAGCATAAGAAGCGGGCACGTAACGGTCGTTTTGTTGTATGCGAATGTTGTTCATATTCTGATGAGGATGACGATGAATATGATGAAGATATATCATTGGCTCATATAGCGGCAGCTGAGACGGCTAAACGTCAATTACATCTGAATAATACATTTCCACGTAAGTTGGCGCGTACGCAGGCTGGTTGGTATGGCAAGGGTTATCGCAAAGCACGTCGACGTCGATAATTTGTAGTATTACTTGGACTTGTTTGCCTAATTGGACTTCCATATATTATTTTGACTACGGGGTCTATCAGCTATACTGACGGAGCTTCCCTCTACGTAATTTCGACAAAGTCGATGAATTATCTATCGACTTTCCCGAATCATTTGCAATGGGAAGCTTCGTCGGAATAGCTAATATACCCCTACATCTCTTTTAAAACATCGCATCTACACTGATGCAATTTTGTTTAACGCCACGTTTCTAAGTACTTCTTCCCCCAACAAATACTAAAGTTAGATATTGATTAGAGATAACTAGCCCCTATCCAATATCTAACGTTGGAGGACGACTCGAGAAACACTTGAAAACTACAGTGTTCTTAAACAAAGTTGGACTTCATTCTCAAATCGAAAAAAATCATAGTTCTCCAAGTATTAAACAAGTTTGACGTATGTGGGAATCCTTACTTACTTTCAGTTGAATTTATTGAAACCACAAAGTTAAGCAAATACAGTTTTTTTTTGGAAATAGAGAACCGGAACAGGGCCTTATTGTTTTTTTTTTTGTATTCTTGATGTATTTGCTGTTTTTTATATACACACATTCATACATTTCTATTTATATTGATTATGGTACATACATCAATTCATTATCATTGTTCATTTTCAAATCTGTTCATTAAGCACATAATACCAATAATCCATCTACCGTAAGATCGAAAAGTTCGCTTAGTTATAAGATCTAAAATAAAAGTGTATTCAATAACTTGATATGCGATTAGGTAGCAGTAAAAAGCAGTGTCTAAGTTGTAAAGTACTGCACTTTTTTACAGAACGAGATTCATAAAAGTTTAAATAAATCGAATGGCCTTTACATAAAGGGAAACATTATGTAAAATCAGTTCTTAAGTAAATGTATTCTTACCGATGTAATTGTGTTTTGTTACAAACCATAAATGTTGGAAAAGTATTATATATCAATCCAGATTTAAACATCAAATTTACAAGTAGTTGACGATCATTCAAAATACCATGAAAAATAAATACTTATATAAAAACCGATATCCAAAGATTGTTTAATTATTCAAAATGGTTAAAGTAGAGGAAGATTCAGTCACCGCGATTTTGTTTGACTTATCTCGCAACCAGTTTTCTGCATAACAAGATCCAGTAAGCCACCTGGCGATACTCAGGTCATACAACGAGAAACCATGATTGATAATGTCGTGAACGCCCAACAGACATGGGTATTCTGGGTGTGCGTACTTAAAAAATCCTAATTTCGATTCCCACCATCGTCTTTGGCAGCCAAGATACGTACACGAAAAAGATCAATACTTGTATGAAAATAAATACTTCTAAAATAATACATGTATGAATAGTAAAACTTGTATGAAAAATAAAACTAGTGTGAAAATTTATACTTGTATGAAAAACAGTACTTACCTGTTGTATGAAAACTAATACTTGTATGGAAAATAGTAATTGCAGCTCAAGACATTACTTGACTCGGATCTCATATCTGCAGTGTATGTTCCACGCTTGTTGTTGTTTCGAAGTGACCCTGTCTAACGCGTCACGATTCCCTCACCTATGTTCCACGCTCACTGCATATGGCTAATTTGGCCACAAGCGACAAATGACACGATGCGGAACGTCGGTAAGTACACCTCGACAAAGTAGAACTCTTCCTAAAGGTTGACATTGTTAACGTGTGCAGTGCTAGTGGGCGCTATCGTGACGCAAGGAAGGAACAGATACACCCATTTAGAATAAAGAAAGAAACTTGAAATCTTCTGCCAACAAACATTTAGGCTTAATCTCCAGTTGAATATATTATTTGGTGGTAGAAATTTCAAAAATAAGTGGTAGATTTAAGGAATAAGTGGTAGATATTCATTTAACTAAAATACTGCTATTTATTCAATAAAAAAATGCATTCACTTCTATTACCTAAATTCTGCACTTATTAAACAAAGAGTACCATTTTTCAAGACTGCCTAATTCTCATCACGATTTGTCAAGTTTGGTATCTAAAAACCAAGGTCTGTAACCGATTAAAATAACGTTCCGGTTTCGGTTTCGGTTTTGCAACGTGTTTCGGTGTCAGTTCCGGTTTGGTTCTTCAAAATTAATTTCGGTTTCGGTTACGGTTTCGTTCCGGTTTCGGTTTCCAAATAAAAACACGAAAAAAAAATTTTACTACTAAAATACTCAAGTACCTATGTAGCTACGAAATAGGTCTGAATTTTCATAACTTTTTTCCTGCGGCCATGATGGGATTTCTGCAAAACAAATTCTTAAAATTAACTCTACTTTTTTATTAAAAAAATATTAAAAAGGGAAGCCAAATGAAATGTATAAATCGTTAAAAACATTAAAATTGGTGACGCTTTCTCCGGTTTTACATTTGTCAAGTATTGCTTTCAACTCTGCTGGCGTTCTCTTTTGTGTTTTCTATTCGTGTCTACACTTGTCAATTTTTCTTGAAAGCAATTATGAAACAAAATATGGGGATACAAGGAGGAGTGAAAGAGATATCAAGAAAAACTTGAAACGAGTTGACGGTACGCTTTCAAGTGTACTCTTCCTCTCGCTTCTCACCCCCTTCGCCTATGTCGCGGCAGAATTGAATTCAAGACTTGAATAATGTAAAAGGGGTATTTCTGAGACAAGCCTGGACATTTCTTTTTCGGATCTCGTAAATTTGTTTCGATCGCTTCATTCAACTATAGTCAAACTTCCTCTTTCAGAATTTTGATACTGATGTCAAAACGTGCCTCGACAATCTTCCATGAAAACTTTCAGGGTACCTGTTTGTAAAAGGAAGTACCTATGTGCCCACTCACAGAAGTAAGGTATTGAAAAAATCAAAACCGTTTGGAACCGGTTCCGGCTTTTGAAACGGTTTCGGTTTCGGTCTTTTCCAGATCAAAATAACGGTTACGGTTTCGGTTTTGAAAAAGGAATCGGTTTTAATCGGTTACGGTTACGGTTTCGGTCCTTGCTAAAAACCCCAGTATTAATAATCCGAAAATTAAAAATTAAGTTTCTGTGAGGAGATATGAAAGGCTGGTAGTAAAAATTACACGTATTCTTAATGCAAGTGATAGGAAAGTGCATAAAATTTTTAATTAAAAGGGATAAACAAGATGAGGGATCCCTTATTAAAGCGCCGGTACTAGGCCAAGATTCGTCTTTTGACAGCAATCTCGACAATTTTCGTAGAAAATATGCTGTTGTTGTTGTTGTTGTAGCGAGGTGTAGCCCTGCCTAAATTTCAGACAGGGTCACCCCGAGTGTATTGCTCTTGGCCGGGTCGATATAATAAAACGGCCCGGGTCGTTTCGGCACGATGGGTACAGCACAAGTACTGGTACCGTTCTCGTAGAACCGGCAATACAAGAAACTAGCCGTATAGGCCATGTAGGTCATTTAGCGTTACCCAGGGTGCACCAACGGGGAGGCGACCTACTCTTCCTGATCATCTTTGCAGCTCCTACAGCATCGTCGGTAGGGCACACCTAGCCTTTCTGCGTGCCTACCACTAAGGCAGTGCCCAGTTAGAACACCTATTAATAAATAGATTTCTCTCCCTCTTAGGGCGTTTGTTGTTGTTGTTAACAATGCATTGCCCTGTCTAGAGTGTATGATCATTCCGAAGATCTTCATCAAGCTCTTCTAAGGGGAGTCCAAGGAAACGTGCAGTTTCAACAGGGTTTGTCCAGAGGGACAGAGGGGTTAGAAGAGTAGGTTCAGTTGAACAATTGAAGAGATGTAGAGTATCATGGGGGGTCCTACCACATGCAGGGCATGTGTTTGAGATTGTATCATTCAGTCTGGAAAAGTAGGAGTTTAACCTCACACTGTATCCAGACCTAAGCTGTGCCATGGTGACTCTTGTCTCCCTTGGTAAGGTGCGTTCTTCTTCAGCAATATCCGGTGGAGGACTGTTCAGGACGGGATTCGCAGGTAGAGATCTGACAAAAGTGTCTACCGACGCGGTGTGGATGTCGGTTAGAGCCCGCTTATGATTCTGCAGATCAAACGGCAAGGTAATATGATGCCGGATCTCGTCATATTGCTTACGGAGATGTTTCCTTATGTCTCTCGGGGGCGGATCTGTGTCCAAAAGATGACGGTTTGGATGTGCTGGCTTGTGGCAGTTCAGAAGGAATTGCTTGCTCAGCATTTCCGCGTGCTCTTTTACATTGGATTTAGTCGGAGATATCGTCAGATCTCGCTCAATGAAAATCCTGGAAAGGTCGCAGAGGTAACTGTTGATTTTCGCACAGATTTCATCAGTATAGGGCCCTTCCCCGTCGCCATTATTGTACAGTCGTCGGCATATGAAACGACGGTGACGCCCTCTAGTGGTGGGGGCATCTTCGATAGATAGAAGTTAAACAGTGTCGAGGATGGGACACCACCCTGTGGCACCCCTGTCTAATACGTCTAGGTTTTGATGTTGCGTTTGTAAAGTTGACCGACGCCTGCCGTCCATTCAAATAATTAGCGGTACATCTCTTTAACCCATCAGGTATCTGTGTTTCAAAAAGATCTTGTATGAGAGTGGCATGATTGACTGTGTCAAAAGCTTTTGAGAGGTCAAGTGCCACTAACACAGTCCTGTGATTTGGTTGGTTTTGATTTAGGCCGCTATTTATCTGCCTTGTAATGGCATTGAGTGCGGTAGTGGTGCTTTGAAGCTTACGGAAGCCATGTTGATGACTAGCCAGGTGCAGATTTGCAGTATAATACGGGAGCAAAATGGACTTTAGCGTCTTCACTACCGGCGACAAAAGTGATATAGGGCGATATGAATCACCTATGTTTGCCGGCTTTCTAGGTTTTAGTAGTGGAACCACTCTCGCCTTTTTTCATATTTCAGGAATGACGAAAGTGTTCAGTGAAAGACTGAATAGAGCCGCTAAGTATTTGCGTCCCTCCTGGCCTAGATGTTTCAGCATCTTCATGGCAATGCCGTCGGGGCCGATAGATTTTGAGGGCTTAGCCTGTCTTGGTTTTTGTATTTACGCGCCTGTCGCATGGTTCTACGTTTAGCTCTATCGGGCGGGGAATGTAGTACAAGTTGTCTACAGAAGGAGTTCGCACATCCCCTAGGGTCCTTCTTCACCCTGTCGCCGAAAGTAATATCTACTTTATCCTTGTGTTGCGTTGGATTGCATAGAGCTTTGACCGTAGTCCATAATTTGCCAACACCATCAGAGAGGTTGCATTGATCTAGGTGTTGTTTCCATTTGGCTAGTTTATGTTTATCGAGCAACCTACGAATTTCCGCGTTGAGATCCCTTATGCGGGGGTCTGCGGGATTGAGATTTCGCACTTCATCTCTTTCTCTAGCCATGGCCGCAGCCTCCGCGGGGAAATTTAGTCTTATTTGGGATATTCGACCCGCAGGAATGAAGCGTTTAGAGGCGGAGTCAATGATGTCGAAGAAGTCTCGTTCGCCTTTGCGTACGTCCGTAGGAAGGGATAGAGCAGCCAAGGATTCGTCCGTATATGTCTGAAAACTGTCCCAGTCCGCCTTGGTAAAGTTAATGTATGTACCATGCTCAGGTGTAAAGGCTGGTTTTCACTAAGTCAAATTTTGACAAGTTTTATCGACTTTATCGAAATAAGCAACCAAATCTCGATAAAATCGATGAAATTTGACATCATTTGACATAATGAAAACCAGCCTTAATAAAGTCTGTCGGTCGTTCGATGGTAATGACTATTGGGAGATGGTCAGACGCCAATGTGACTATGGGTCGCCAAATTGTGTTGTTCAGTAGCCCTGCGCTTACGATAGAAATATCTGGCGAACTATAGCAATTACCCGATACTCTCGTTGGGGCGTCTCCGTTCAGTGTACAGAAAGCCGTATCATCTATTTGATCTGCAAGTACATGCCCCCTATTGTCTGCTGGCAGGTTTGAGTGCCACATGTCGTGGTGCGCATTGAAGTCGATCACGCGGTTATCTCCTCGTAGTAGCAAGCTAATGTCGGGATTATAACCGGTGGGGCAACTTGAGACAGGGGGTATGTAGATGTTAATGATTTGCAGGTCGACATCTCCTGTACGGATGGTTATACCTTGGCTTTCTAAGATATCATCCGTTCCTTCGATGTCGGTATCAAATAGATGATACTGTACAGAGTTATGCGTTATGAACGCTAGAGCACCTCCCAGACCTCCTGTTACTCTATGACGGTCTTTCCGATGGATGTTATATCCGCACCGGTGGGGTCGATGTCGAGTTAACCATAGGCGTGAGAGACGGATGTGTTCGCCCAGGTGTTGGTAGGCTAAGACCAAGGCTGGGCCTCAGTCTAGTTAGCTGTGGACCTGGTGTAACCGGGTTGGCTGGCGTCGTAGTTGAGTGATGTAGAAACAGAGAGAGACTGGTGCTCGGCATTGCTCATGTCTAAACCGCCCCGGTGGGAGCGAGAGTGTTGAGCTGCTGCGCGTGATGTTGACGCCATAAGGAATTTGTGCGGCGGGTATAGCAGAAGTGCTGATAGTCGTTAAGACATTATTATTATTAGTATTGCTACTACTACTACGCTTGATCGGCGCTTATGGCGGGACGCCCAAGGGCGCGAACAACAAGGGACCACGAAAGTACTAAAGAAAGTACGGGGTCTGTGGATGTTAAGGTTAAGCCCTGAATATCCAGATTTATGGAGCCATCTCTTACACGAGAAGCATTGCACAGAATGCGACCGTTAAATATATATATTTTTGCAACAGACACTGCATATCCATTCTCTTGGTCCAGGGTTCGGCTCAACGCCCGCCCGTAACAATAGAATATCTTGCAGCCCTGCTGCAAGGGGGAGGATGATAGTTTCGGAATGGTACAAAACAGGGTTGCTTTGAAAGTGACAGTCCTTGGCCGAGGTAAAACCCGGGCTGGTTCCACTGCGCAGAGATCCATGGTGATGCCCTGGGTTTTCTGCTCTGAGAAGTGACTGTACATAAGGGAACCTTATAAAGTTCTTCTTAGGGCGTGAGTGCCTCTAGATCTTTTATGGTCCCATTTTGGCCAGGTTTGTTTGGATGTCCGGCACCCTGGGGATTGTTGCCACCTTTCGTTGGCTTGACGGAGTGTGTACTCCTTCAGTAGTAGCGTGCATGTGGCAAACGGCATACCTAAGCGCTCTTTATCCCGAATACCCTGCCTGGCAAGTTCGTCTGCCTTACAGTTTCCCTCAATGTCCCTGTGTCCCAGGACCCATGTGAGGTTTACGCGGTTCTGTTGGGCCATCTCTTGAAGAGATCGACGACAGCTAAGCGTCAGTTCAGAGTTGAACGAATAAGAGCCAAGAGCTTTGATGGCAGCCTGGCTGTCGCTGAAAATAACGATGTGCTCGCCGATAGCGCGTTTACTTATCCAAATCACGGCATCCAAGATTGCTGAGACTTCAGCCTGGAAGACGCTGCAGTGATGAGGTAGTCTGAAGGAGGGCTCAAGATCCAGATCCCTTGAATAAACCCCTCCTCCAACTCTGCCGTCTAATTCGAGCAGTCAGTGTAAACAGAAGTGCCGCCATTAGTAGCGGGGCAGCGATCCATCCTCTCCCATTCCTCCCTGCTGGGAATGATCGTTTTGAAACAGCTGTCTCCGACTGTTGTGGCCGCACATCGATATGTGCTCAGAGGGAGAAAACTGTAAGATCCCAGAATACTGGAGTGTCCAGTTGTGCTTGCGCCCCAGCCAGACGTTTCCCTTAGGCGCAGAGTCGCTGCCCGGTACGCTTCCAGATCTAGTGACAAATGCCTAGAATGGCCTGGAGAGCTTCGTTAGGCGTTGTTCTTAGCGCGCCGCTAATACAGATCATGCCAGATCTATGGACTTTACCTAACAGATTCAGGTTTGTTTCCTTGCTCAGCGCAGACCACCACACCACGACTCCATATAGCATGATAGGTCGGATAATTGCAGTGTAGATCCATCTGCATATTTTGGGGCTGATACCCCACTTTTTGCCCATGGCTCTTTTGCATGTGTCAAGTGCAACACACGCCTTCCTCTGGCGCTGAAGAATATTCTCCTTCCAGTTTAACTTCCTGTCCAGAACTGTGCCCAAGAACTCGGCTTTATCAGCCAAGTTCAGGCTCACGCCATTAAGTTCTGGTAGGTCCAGCGGTGGTATATTGTACCGGTTGGTGTAGAGAACGAGTTCCACTATTTTTGGGTTGATACTAAGTCCGCAACGAGGGGACCATGACGAAACTTCACGCAGTGCTACTTGCATCAAGTGACACAGAGTTTGTTGGAATTTGCCCCTGTATGCAATGGCTAAATCGTCTGCATATTCACTACAAATAGTGAGATCTATGACCTCCCTACGGGTTTTAGTGATGATAGTGGGCTCGCTACCCACGTTGCAAACTACCTGGTTGGTTGTTAATAGTGAGATCTATGACCTCCCTACGGGTTTTAGTGGTGATAGTGGGCTCGCTACCCACGTTGCAAACTCCCTGGTTGGTTGTTAATAGGAGTCAAACAGAGACTCGCCCCTGGCATTGATATCGGAGCTTCCACATTGGACGTGATGAGCATTAGCGTCCGCTCCTATTATAAGATGGCCCGTACAAAAATTTGACACCAGATCTCCCACCTCCCTTTGTGGTGGAGGTTCTTCGGCGTCGTAGGGCATATAGACCGACGCCATCGCCAGGTTGATGCTGCCGACTGTTAAACTGGCATCATCATTGGAATAATTAGGTAGAAGAAAGGTGTTGAAGTCAGACTTAACCAAAATACAGGTTCTGACTTTGCCCTCCTCGCTGGCTCGAATGAGCTTGAAGCCCTTAGATCCCAATCCGCAAATCCTCGAGCTGTTGACCCAGGGTTCTTGCATGAGGAACACATCCACGTCGCCTTTAGAAAGACGACTACTTAAAGCAGCCGAGGCAGGTTTATCTGAAGCACCACCAACATGAGACGGATCAGACTTCCCTGCCGTCACCATATCGTCGAGGTCTGCCCTGTTACGAAGGCTGTCTCTCAACGACGAGTTCAACTGCGCGATTTGGCGTAGCGGGAGCCCTGCTGTCTGAAGCATCGGAGATATTGCGAACAGGATGGGCTGCTACCACCGTGACGTCGAGGCCTTCCCCGCCCAGCAGGCTGTCTTCCATCTCCGAGTTGGCGGACGTGCTTTCCGCGTCGTACTCCTCGGTTTCCTCTTGCGGTACTTCCATTTCCGAGTCTCCCGGAGTAGCCGCGATGGCAGCGCGCTGTGCATCGCCACGGTATACGTGGATGACGATCTGGCCTACACTGTAGTGCACCTTTTAAGGGGCTCGAGTGCCTCCTTATTCATGGTGAAGGCCACTTGTCTATCAGGCCCTACCGCATCCCTGACCAGAGTGACACTCCAGTCGGGAGGGATGGATTCATTATCCGCAGCATCGTGAGAATTCTCTCAGGCTCTGCAGGGATGGTAGGAATCCGTGCCCTTGCCCTTGGCCGAGCCGGAATATCCTTCCTTTCGACGACCTCGATTTTTGCACCTTCGTAGACTTCACCGAATCTTGCAGCTGCTGCCTTGTACAGTGCAACAGTTTTAGCGTCTTCGCACGCGACAATTTTGATCTGTCCCTGGTGCCAGCCCGCATCTGTGACCGCCGCCGAACCACATGGAGACGCCAAAAAACGCCCATGACAGTGTTTCCGAGTGCGTTACGGACGTGCGGCCACTGATCCTTGGGGATGGCCAAACGGTCGTTGCATCGGTCAAGAATGCCTATAAGGATCCTGTCCTTGGTTATATTAGCAAAGCTTGGTTTGCCCAATCCGGGGATGTTTTGATGCCGCTTGGGATGGGGTTTTAACTCCACGCCTGATATCTGGCGTTTGAAAGGGTTTACGTTTGCCCTCTTTAACCCATAACTGCTTTGGAAATCCGGTATCAGAGATTGTGCTAACTCCACACACTTCCTAGAACTCGGCGACAGCGTTTCCTGCGGAACTCCCTCATATTTCTCTGAGGCCAGGTCGTGAGACCATTACAACCGGCGTTGAGAGACTGGTTTTAATACCAGCGGTTGATGGAATTTCAGCATGTTTAGAGAATACTTGGAGAATGATGTTGGATATCAAATAAAGAACTATGCAGTTTTTCGAAAGTTTTAGAAAACATTGGGCCATGTTTGCTGGGCTGCCTGGTCGGCTTGATGTCCGAAAACTATACCAAAAGATCAGCAATACAGGGAGATAAGAACTGGTGCAACGCATGCCACATATGCCCATCATGATTGTACACATGGTGTAGTTTCTAAAACTTAGAACAGGGTTGGACCAAAATAAGTTTACATTTCTAAGGATTTCTTCCGTAGGGAAATTAGAAATACGATTTACGAGCTCTTAAAATGTTTAATGACATATGTAGTTCAAACGGTGGGAACTGAAAAACCACCACTCCGACTTTCCCCACAACTACCAGATCCAAGTACCAGGCATACTCAGGTCTTACACGATCCCCTTCCTTGAATGTATGGGTGATATTGTAAATCTCAAATTAGATTTTTGCGACGAGCTTCCCTTCCAATTCGGGGTGAGACTAATGGCGGCGATATACCAACAGGTTATCATAACCTCTAACGAGATTTTTAGCCGAGCTTCTCTTTCCAACTTGTGGTGTGTTGCTTTTGAGTTTTCCTACAAGTTGGCGGGACCTACAGTTTTTTGCCGACTCCGAACGGCACTTGCTAAGCAAATGAATTTTTTGCTGAGAAGCTTCTCATGGCAGAAATACACCCGGAGAGTTTGCCAAACTACTGCCGAGAGGCGACCCCGTTTAGAACAATTATTTTTCTAAATAATTTGTATGTTACTTTTACCGGGCATCGAACCGCCACAACTTGGTGTAGAAGGCCGAACACTTAACCGCTACACTACGGCGGCCGTCAAGCTGCCTTAAATTTGTTTCTTACTAACTGGCGGGACATTCAATAAAATAAAGGGTCAGTTACATAAAACTTTATTTTGGCTTTACCTCAAACTTTGACTTTGACAGAAAAGTTCAGTAATTTGGCAAACTCTCAAATTTTGCTTGCTTTGACAATCAGATGTTGCTGACTTTACTTTAATTAAAGAATAAAATGTTGGAGAAAATAATAATTAATTCATTTTTTCTCTATTAAATTAATAAATTAACCAAAACACTCTGAATGCAAGGAAATAAATAACGAAAACAAATGTATAAAAGAGAAATGTCAAGGCGTTCATTGTAGCATACCTCTGAAGTTCGACGCAAAGTTTTGAGGTAGCAAATGTCAGGTGAGGTTAACAAAGCTTTATGTATTTCACCCTTAAGGGTCAGTTACATAAAGCTTTATTTTGACTTTACCTCAAACTTTGACTTTGACAGAAAAGTTCAGTATACGTATTTAAACCAAGCATGGCAAATTGGAGACCTCAAAGTTGAAGCGAGGTTCAAATTTGGCAAACTCTCAAATTTTGCTTGCTTTGCTTGCTTTGACAATCAGATGTTGATGATTTTGCTTTAATTAAAGAATAAAAAGTTGGGAGAAATAATAATTAATTCATTTTTTCTCTATTAAATTAATAAATTAACCAAAGCACTCTGAATGCAAATAAATAAATAACGAAAACAAATGTATAAAAGAGAAGCGTCAAGGCGTTCATTGTAGCATACCTCTGAAGTTGGACGCAAAGTTTTGAGGTAGCAAATGTCAGGCGAGGTTAACAAAGCTTTATGTATTCGACCCTTTATGTATTTGACCCTTAAGGGTCAGTTACATAAAGCTTTATTTTGACTTTACCTCAAACTTTGACTTTGACAGAATAGTTCAGTATACGTATTTAAACGAAGCATGGCAAATTGGAGACCTCAAAGTTGAAGCAAGGTTAAAATTTGACAAACTCTCAAATTTTGCTTGCTTTGCTTGCTTTGACAATCAGATGTTGATCACTTTGCTTTAATTAATGAATAAAAAGTTGGAGGAAATAATAATTATTTCATTTTTTCTCTATTAAGTTAATAAATTAACCAAAACACTCTGAATGCAAAGAAATAAATAACGAAAACAAATGTATAAAAGAGAAATGTCAAGGCGTTCATTGTAGCATACCTCTGAAGTAGGACGCAAAGTTTTGAGGTAGCAAATGTCAGGCGAGGTTAACAAAGCTTTATGTATTCGACCCTTTATGTATTTGACCCTTATGGGTCAGTTACATAAAGCTTTATTTTGACTTTACCTCAAACTTTGACTTTGACAGAAAAGTTCAGTATACGTATTTAAACCAAGCATGGCAAATTGGAGACCTCAAAGTTGAAGCGAGGTTGAAATTTGGCAAACTCTCAAATTTTGCTTGCTTTGCTTGCTTTGACAATCAGATGTTGATTAAATTGCTTTAATTAAAGAATAAAAAGTTGGAGGAAATAATAATTAATTCATTTTTTCTCTATTAAATTAATAAATTAACCAAAGCACTCTGAATGCAAATAAATAAATAACGAAAACAAATGTATAAAAGAGAAGCGTCAAGGCGTTCATTGTAGCATACCTCTAAAGTTGGGCGCAAAGTTTTGAGGTAGCAAATGTCAGGTGAGGTTAACAAAGCTTAATGGGTCAGTTACATAAAACTTTATTTTGGCTTTACCTCAAACTTTAACTTTGACAGAAAAGTTCAGTATACGTATTTAAACCAAGCATGGCAAATTGGAGACCTCAAAGTTGAAGCGAGGTTGAAATTTGGCAAACTCTCAAATTTTGCTTGCTTTGCTTGCTTTGACAATCAGATGTTGATGTCTTTGCTTCAATTAAAGAATAAATGTTGGAGAAAATAATAATTAATTAATTTTTTCTCTACTAAATTAATAAATTAACTAAAACACTACGAATGCAAAGAAAAAATAACGAAAACAAATGTATGAAAGAGAAGCTTCAAGGCGTTCATTGTAGCATACCTCTGAAGTTAGACCCAAAGCTTTGAGGTAGCAAATGTCAGGCGAGGTTAACAAAGCTTTATGTATTCGACCCTTTATGTATTCGACCCTTAAAAGAGAAGCGTCAAAGGCGTTCATTGTAGCATACCTCTGAAGTTGGACGCAAAGTTTTGAGGTAGCAAATGTCAGGCGAGGTTAACAAAGCTTTAATGGGTCAGTTACATAAAACTTTATTTTGGCTTTACCTCAAACTTTGGCTTTGACAGAAAAGTTCAGTATACGTATTTAAACCAAGCATGGCAAATTGGAGACCTCAAAGTTGAAGCGAGGTTGAAATTTGGCAAACTCTCAAATTTTGCTTGCTTTGCTTGCTTTGACAATCAGATGTTGATGACTTTGCTTCAATTAAAGAATAAAATGTTGGAGAAAATAATAATTAATTCATTTTTTCTCTATTAAATTAATAAATTAACTAAAACACTACGAATGCAAAGAAAAAAATAACGAAAACAAATGTATAAAAGAGAAGCGTCAAGGCGTTCATTGTAGCATACGTCTGAAGTTGGACGCAAAGTTTTGAGGTAACAAATGTCAGGCGAGGTTAACAAAGCTTTATGTATTCGACCCTTCAGGGTCAGTTACATAAAACTTTATTTTGGCTTTACCTCAAACTTTGACTTTGACAGAAAAGTTCAGTATACGTATTTAAACCAAGCATGGCAAATTGGAGACCTCAAAGTTGAAACGAGGTTGAAATTTGGCAAACTTGCTTTGCTTGCTTTGACAATCAGATGTTGATTAAATTGCTTTAATTAAAGAACTTTGACTTTGACAGAAAAGTTCAGTATACGTATTTAAACCAAGCATGGCAAATTGGAGACCTCAAAGTTGAAACGAGGTTGAAATTTGGCAAACTCTCAAATTTTGCTTGCTTTGCTTGCTTTGACAATCAGATGTTGATTAAATTGCTTTAATTAAAGAATAAAAAGTTGGAGGAAATAATAATTAATTCATTTTTTCTCTATTAAATTAATAAATTAACCAAAGCACTCTGAATGCAAATAAATAAATAACGAAAACAAATGTATAAAAGAGAAGCGTCAAGGCGTTCATTGTAGCATACCTCTGAAGTTGGACGCAAAGTTTTGAGGTAGCAAATGTCAGGCGAGGTTAACAAAGCTTTATGTATTCGACCCTTTATGTATTTGACCCTTAAGGGTCAGTTACATAAAGCTTTATTTTGACTTTACCTCAAACTTTGACTTTGACAGAATAGTTCAGTATACGTATTTAAACGAAGCATGGCAAATTGGAGACCTCAAAGTTGAAGCAAGGTTAAAATTTGACAAACTCTCAAATTTTGCTTGCTTTGCTTGCTTTGACAATCAGATGTTGATCACTTTGCTTTAATTAATGAATAAAAAGTTGGAGGAAATAATAATTATTTCATTTTTTCTCTATTAAGTTAATAAATTAACCAAAACACTCTGAATGCAAAGAAATAAATAACGAAAACAAATGTATAAAAGAGAAATGTCAAGGCGTTCATTGTAGCATACCTCTGAAGTAGGACGCAAAGTTTTGAGGTAGCAAATGTCAGGCGAGGTTAACAAAGCTTTATGTATTCGACCCTTTATGTATTTGACCCTTATGGGTCAGTTACATAAAGCTTTATTTTGACTTTACCTCAAACTTTGACTTTGACAGAAAAGTTCAGTATACGTATTTAAACCAAGCATGGCAAATTGGAGACCTCAAAGTTGAAGCGAGGTTCAAATTTGGCAAACTCTCAAATTTTGCTTGCTTTGCTTGCTTTGACAATCAGATGTTGATGATTTTGCTTTAATTAAAGAATAAAAAGTTGGGAGAAATAATAATTAATTCATTTATTCCCTATTAAATTAAGAAATTAACCAAAATACTCTGAATGCAAAGAAATAAATAACGAAAACAAATGTATAAAAGAGAAGCGTCAAGGCGTTCATTGTAGCATACCTCTGAAGTTGGACGCAAAGTTTTGAGGTACCAAATGTCAGGCGAGGTTAACAAAGCTTTATGTATTTGACCCTTCTTCTCTTTTACACATTTGTTTTCGTTATTTATTTCTTTGAATTCAGAATTTTTTGGTTAATTTATTAATTTAAAAGAGAAAAAATGAATTAATTATTATTTCCTGCAACTTTTTATTCTTTAATTAAAGCAAAGTCATCAACAGCTGATTGTCAAAGCAAGCAAAGCAAGCAAAATTTGAGAGTTTGCCAAATTTCAACCTAGCTTCAACCTTGAGGTCTCCAATTTGCCATGCTTCGTTTAAATACGTATACTAAACTTTTCTGTCAAAGTCAAAGTTTGAGGTAAAGTCAAAATAAAGCTTTATGTAACTTACCCTTTAGGCTTCTGATCTCGGAGTAATAAGTAGCATCCAAGTTCTTAAGAAAAACGTTTTTTTTTTTTAATGGTGCTGCCCTAGTCAGTGGTTTCTGTGTATTTCTGCCATGGAAAGCTACCGTTTGGAGCGGGCATCAATACAATAATATGGCTGCAACATTGCAGTAATATTGAGCGGCCCAAACACACCCTACGGGTACAGTTTCTTGCATAGACGGTAAATAAAATACGCGGGTCAAGATCATTCCATCATTTATTAAATATAAGTTTCTTAGTTGCATTCATAATTAGCATTTTTTTATATGTATAAGGTATTGAATTTGTTTATATTTATTGTTTAACTTATTGAGAACTGATGTATAATTTATATTTTTATTTTCACAATCACTTCACGCATAATCCTCACGAATAATCGAATGCAAATTTATATAACAAAATGTGTACGAATTTATGTTTTAGTTTGTTTGTAAATACTATATGTATGTATTATTGCTGTTAAAAAGTTGCAAGTGCTTACATAGAATATACATACATACTTATGTATTTACAAAAATTTATTATATGTATTCCAACTTAATTTTGTTTTTATTTTAAATTTTCTAAGTGGTCACCAAGTTGTAGTAATTGCTTTGTCAATGTTTTCATCAATTCACCATGCAATTAATAATGAAGGAAAAAATTTGAGTTGCCTGTTCAATACTTAATCTAATTAACATTTGTTCATGTAAAGGGAATTTAAATACAGACTATACAATTTAAATGATAACTATTAAAGTAAGTAAAGTTTACACTTATGCTATTCGTTTGATAAATAATAAAAGGCAATAATAAAATATAAAAACAAAACAGACATAAAATAGTATCACGCTAGGTGCTGCATTATTAAAAATATTAAATAAAACGATGATTTTTACTTAATTAATACATAAAACTTGTTTAGAATTATCCAACCTAGACTGTACGACATAAATAATTTACGTGGCGTATAAAAATAAAGATAATTTAAAGAAAAGTATATTTAAAATGTAGCTAAACCTGTTCAACCAATACTAATACAAATTTATAGCGCATTTGGGTATCTTGAGTAAAACAAACGCACACTGAATTCGAACCGCTTGCTCTTCTAATCAGCTTAGGTTTTAAAATTGTTACTGGCAATTAGCTTAAAAGAAGATCAATAGTTATTAGCAAACACGTTTCCTCTTCTCTCACTTTAATGCTTTGTGTTCTGTCTCTCTAAATATTACAATCTCTAAGCCACATAAATAAATGTATTGATATCATCATCATCACGACGCATATATTTATGTTCGATTAACCATTCCAATTGCTCCTTAATCATTTTCTTCGATGGCAAAAACATATTCTTAAGTATATCAATCAATTCGGCCTGCAGTGTGGCATTATTTAGACGTTTGCGCATTTTCATAATTTTTATAATGGCCTCTTGTGTACGCAAAATCCGCAATTGCACTATCGATTGATTATCCTCTTGTTGCGAACGTTCGGTACTTAATTGCAAGCGGCCAATCATATTCATCTGTTGGAGGAATGTCGAATGTAAATAATATTAATACAATTTACGAATAAATCATTAAAACAATGAACTTACTTTTCCTCTTCGCTGCGGCTTGCCATTCTTCACAACAGCAAACTCTTGATTCACACAAAATAAAGTATTTTCTGAAAAGTCTTTTGGAGTTGTTATCGTTGCCGGCTCCATGAGTAAAATTTGCTTTTTCAGTTTTGGGAATGCCACTAAAGACCAAAGTGTGCGCCTGAGTTCGGGATCTGAAAATGTTAGGAATTAATTGTGTCGTTACATAAACCACTTCTTAGTTGATTAAAACATTTTTCGACGCACTTACCTGGCAATTCAGTTGCTAAGCGTAGATTTTCATAAGAAATCTTATCATGCTGCCGCTGATTCCATGCAAACAGCACAGCCATTTGAAAGGTGGTCACATCCAAATCATAACGTCCGTAGTTATTAACAAATGTAATTGTTCCATTACTCATGTGATGATACCATTGTAATTTACGGCCACAAAAATTTTTCTTATAAAACTCTTCTACATCGGGAATGTAATCTTCTAATTCAAGTGGCAAACTCACAGAGACACGTTCGGAACAACGTGCCCATGCTCCGGCATTAAGTATTTTTATATTAATAGCATCATGACGTCCAGTACAGTTTCGAAATTGGGTATTCAAGTCTTCACTGAGCTATAATAGCAAGCCAAAATGTTAATATTCTGTTATTGAATTTCTGTTAACATGAGAAGTGTACTCACTTTAATATCTTGGAACATACGCCCTAAACGGTTGACATAATCAGCTGGCATACCTGCTTCACGTAACCATTCAACAATATCTTCTTCCTTCTCACTATCCGCACTGGTGCTAAGTATTAACCTAAAATGCATTATTTTTTAGAGAAAAAATTTGTATACAAAAAATTGGCTTAGATTTGTATATGACGATTTGTAGAGCTGTATTTGAATCTGTTTGGAACCAGTAACTTGATTTTTAATAAATTTGAAATACTGATATTTTGAAGTTAATGATTCAACTGTGATGCAATGGACAACAATCGAAACAGATTGCGCATAAAGCGCAATTCTGTAACAGTGAGTTTGAAATTTACACCATTTAAAATATATGGGAAAAAGTGTACATTTTAAAACTCACAGTTAGAGAACACTGGGCCTGGTCGTATGCCTATAAAGTTCTTAGTTATACTAACTTTAGTTAATAAGAGTAAGAGTAGGTCGCCTCCCCATTGGTGCACCCTGGGTAACGCTAAATGACCTACATGGCCTACATGGCTAGTTTCTTGTATTGCCGGTTTTACGAGAACGGTACCAGTACTTGTGCTGTACCCATCGTGCCGAAACGACCTGGGCCGTTTACTTATATCGACCCGGCCAAGAGCAATACACTCGGGGTGACCCTGTCTGACATTTAGTCAGGGCTACACCTCGCTACAACAACAACAACAATAATAAATTTATTAGTTACCTTCTAGTTAAATGTACTTTGTGATAACGCATAAAAACATCCTTATTGTTGACATATTTCAGTACGAGTAAAACATCTCTCAAACGCGCATCGATTTGTTCGCTAGTAAGCTTCTTACTTAACGGTGTGCGACGTAGTAACATGTCACAATAATTGGCTAACAGCTCAGGACATTTGCTCTCCGGCGCAATGGATTTTACGCCACGATTAGTTAAACCAGTGGGCAGTTCTAGCTGTAAAAGAAATTAATTCATTTTCAAATTTAGTATATGATCATTAAATAGGCAACTTACCTTGAATACACTGGTGTCATTGACCACACTCTTGAAAGCTTTGTCTCGCGCAGTCAAAAATCGCGGATCATCATTGAATGCTTGCTTTACCAATGAACTGAATTTATTGAATAATTCCAACAGCCGTTCTACATACTTCTCAGAATCTTGTGTTATCACCTCAGAGGCAGAAAGCATATCCGCTAAGCCGGCAGTAACAATATGACTTTCCAAGTCACGTAACATAGGTTCAATACCATCTTGTACGCGATCCAACAATCGGAACATCAAATTTAATTTTTCAGTTTCGTACTCTTTTATGAGCGCTGCGCATTCTGCAATAATTGTATTCATATGATCACCCACCAAGACTTTGACACAAGTCTGTGCAAGTACGCTATAACTACTAGGTTCAAGATAACGTTTCGCACGCGCCTCCTCTTCACGCAATTTTGCATCGGCATAACGCATAAATGCCAAAACACCATTTGCTTGTTGTTGTTCTGTGGTTTTGAGTTTATAGAAAGCTGCAGTGGCTTTTAAGTATGCTGCCTCAAAGTTTTCACGATAAATCTGTAGTTTGTCATCTGGATTAGAACATAAGTTAACATAGCTTTCTCGCACACCAATCACAAGTTGTGCGTCATATGCATCACCATTCCGTTCGGCATGTACAATTTTCATAGCCGATTCTTGTAGGCGATCTTTTATATCACGAAAGATGTTATCATTCCAAGAATCAAGCATTAGTTTACGCACAATCGAATCATCTGTGGAATTTTTTTTGCTGCTACCACCCGATGATGAAGATGCAGCGGCAGCAGCTGACGTGGAGGGTCCGGCGCCTCCCGCCGTTGAAGCTGATGCACCATTTGCACTAGCAGCAGAGGAACTGGATGCTGAGGTTGACGGCGAAGATGTTGGTACTTTGAATTGAAGCGATTGTTCTAGCTGTCTGAATGGTAATGGGAGGTAATTGGATTGCGTAAAAAATTTACGCCATTCGACAATGTATGTGGTGAGTAAAGCCTGCTCGCCGCGTTGTGATTGCACTTTGCGTTGGGCATGCACAATAAATTCAACAATATCTGTGCGCAAGCAATCGTAAATTTTTGCCGCGCCTTTCTCGTCCCACAGGCAGACTAGATGGACTCCGTAAAATAGTTCCTGCCATTCCAATTGTGAGACAGTTTCCTGGTTCAGCAACTTTAGTACTATCAGACGTTTTTCGGGCCAAACTTCCTCAAAAGTTCGCAGTCCTTTGCCTTGTCCCGTAGAAACCTATTGTAGAAGAAGATATGTGGAATAGTGATTGTCGTGCTGCTAATTAGATTTACAAACAATTATCTGCTGCTTACTTTTAACATTTTATAACTTTTTTTATATTAACATTTATTTCAAGCGCTTTTGTTCTGCAAATTTTGACAAATTCTGCTAGGAAATGAGAGATCAATGGAGAATAGTGAGAGAATAACCGAATTGATATCCAGCGTTGCCAGAGGTAAATGGTCTATTTTTGTTTTTTATCTTTAACCCTACTTGTTAGCTGTTTGATACTCAGGTCCCTACTGGACATTTCTTATGCACAATAAAGGGTCAATTACATAAAACTTTATTTCAACTTTACCTCGGACTTTGACTTTGACAGATAACTTCAAATCTTATCACAATTTTGATGCTTCATTACCTCAGAAAGGAAACAAATCGTCGGCTAAGGCCCGGTTTTTCAATGCAAGTTTAAACTTCAGTGCGAGTTTAAACTCAGTTTAAACGGTCAATTTGTATGGGATAAACTCTAGTGAACTTTGTCTGTGGTTTAAACTTGCCCTGAAAAATCGGGCTTAATGGGTCAGTTACATAAAGCTTTATTTTGACTTTACCTCAAACTTTGACTTTGACACAAAAGTTCAGTATACGTATTTAAACGAAGCATGGCAAATTGGAGACCTCAAAGTTGAAGCAAGGTTAAAATTTGGCAAACTCTCAAATTTTACTTGCTTTGCTTGCTTTGACAATCAGATGTTGATGAATTTGCTTAAATTAAAGAATAAAAAGTTGGAGGAAATAATAATTCATTCATTTTTTCTCTATTAAATTAATAAATTAACCAAAACACTCTGAATGTAAAGAAATAAATAACGAAAACAAATATATAAAAGAGAAGCGTCAAGGCGTTCATTGTAGCATACCTCTGAAGTTGGACGCAAAGTTTTGAGGTAGCAAATGTCAGGCGAGGTTAACAAAGCTTTATGTATTCGACCCTTTAATACTCCAGAATAGAACAGTAACCGGGCGACAGAATATGTTGGATATTTGTATCTTTATTTTGAGGCTTTTCTTTCGTTTGCCAAGTGCAGAATCGGCTACTGCTTCGAACCGTATTAAAAAGTCGATTTGGCTAAGGGCGGGATTTGGCAGGTTTACACTCTTAGGGCGGATTTCTCGACTGCCTGTTAACGTCAAAGTTCACTGTCAATTCACTGTCAGTTTAACAGCCAGTTCATTTGCTCTTTATTTAACAGGAGGATGAACTGCACGATAAAATTTAAAGTGAGCTTTAAGTTGACGGCTAGTTGAGAAATCCGCCCTTAGCCGACGAAATACCAAAAATTTATAAACATAAACGTTTCAATTATATAAAGAAAAATATAAGTGTATGAATGTATGTTCATACAAAAAAAAATGTCTTTAGTTTTGTTTTTTATTTCGGTTGTAAATTTCAAAAAATGTATTTTATAATTTTCAAAGGAACTCAGCTTTTGGATTTTGTTCTGTTTTGAACTATGAATGTAATAAACAAATCTAAACTATATTGTACATAGTTTATTTTCGTACACCGTTTTAACGAAAACTCGGTCAGTTGTAAAAACTATACGAAAGCGCCTCTGCTGCCAAAAGGACACAAGAAGGAAATGTAAAGCTTCTGAAGACCAAAATTTTGGCACATCATTTTTAAAAATCGGCATCAAGAAACAATTTAGGCTGTTTTTGTAATTAGCAATTGCGTAGCGTGTAAATGATCTGCTGTTGTGTGACAAGGACGGCCAGGATACACAATTTGACCATGTGGGTGCTGAGTCTGCACTCTGCAAAAAATATTGGATCCTGTGTTCCCCTTTTGTGATATTGGAGTACTCCAATTCTAAAGCTGATAGCCCAATGCCCGCTTGCTTTGCTGGCTTTGCCTTGAGAAATGTCAAAATTCTTTTGAACTCTACTGAAATGTATGAAAGTTGGCCCAGTGGCAGCCTTACTTTGCTTGCTTGAAGCGCTTCAAAGCGTCGAATAGCCCAAATCTCTAGCTGATGACCCAATGTACGCTTGCTTTGCTTACCTAGGCTTACCTTGCTTTCCTTTTAAAGCTTCTATGGCCCAATAGAAGCTACAAAAGTTGCCAAAATACAGGATGAGACAAACAAGACAACAACAAGACAAACAGCGAAGCGTGTAAAGCGCTGTCAAATAGAAATTTGGGCTATTCGACGCTTTGAAGCGTTACAAGCAAGCAAAGTAAAGGGTCGAATACATAATGGGTCAGTTACATAAAACTTTATTTTGGCGTTACCTCAAACTTTGACTTTGACAGAAAAGTTCAGTATACGTATTTAAACCAAGCATGGCAAATTGGAGACCTCAAAGTTGAAGCGAGGTTGAAATTTGGCAAACTCTCAAATTTTGCTTGCTTTGACAATCAGTAGTTGATGACTTTGCTTCAATTAAAGAATAAAATGTTGGAGAAAATAGTAATTAATTCATTTTTTCTCTATTAAATTGACAAATTAACTAAAACACTACGAATGCAAAGAAAAAATAACGAAAACCCTTAAGGGTCGAATACATAAAGCTTTGTTAACCTCGCCTGACATTTGCTACCTCAAAACTTTGCGTCCAACTTCAGAGGTATGCTACAATGAACGCCTTGACGCTTCTCTTTTATACATTTGTTTTCGTTATTTTTTTCTTTGCATTCGTAGTGTTTTAGTTAATTTATTAATTTAATAGAGAAAAAATGAATTAATTATTATTTTCTCCAACATTTTATTCTCTAATTGAAGCAAAGTCATCAACATCTGATTGTCAAAGCAAGCAAAATTTGAGAGTTTGCCAAATTTCAACCTCGCTTCTACTTTGAGGTCTCCAATTTGCCATGCTTGGTTTAAATACGTATACTGAACTTTTCTGTCAAAGTCAAAGTTTGAGGTAAAGCCAAAATAAAGTTTTATGTAACTTACCCATTAAAGCTTTGTTAACCTCGCCTGACATTTGCTACCTCAAAACTTTGCGTCCAACTTCAGAGGTATGCTACAATGAACGCCTTGACGCTTCTCTTTTATACATTTGTTTTCGTTATTTTTTTCTTTGCATTCGTAGTGTTTTAGTTAATTTATTAATTTAATAGAGAAAAAATGAATTAATTATTATTTTCTCCAACATTTTATTCTTTAATTGAAGCAAAGTCATCAACATCTGATTGTCAAAGCAAGCAAAGCAAGCAAAATTTGAGAGTTTGCCAAATTTCAACCTCGCTTCAACTTTGAGGTCTCCAATTTGCTATGCTTGGTTTAAATACGTATACTGAACTTTTCTGTCAAAGTCAAAGTTTGAGGTAAAGCCAAAATAAAGTTTTATGTAACTGACCCATAAGGCTGCCACTGGGCCAACTTTCATACATTTCAGTAGAGTTCAAAAGAATTTTGACATTTCTCAAGGCAAAGCCAGCAAAGCAAGCGTGCATTGGGCCATCACCTTCTATTTGACAGCGCTTTAAACGCTTCACTGTTTGTCTTGTTGTTGGCTTCTTTGTCTCATCCTGTATTTCTGACAGCTTTTAAAGCTTCTTTTTGGCCATAGAAGCTTTCAAAGAAAAGAAAGGCAAGCCTAGGTAAGCAAGGCAAGCAAATCAAGCGTGCATTGAGCCATCACCTTAATCCTTTGCAATGCCTCAGTGGACCACCTTCAGCTTATTTTAAGCCGATTATTGCCCGTGCTTTATCGACAGAAATCACAAGTACTCTCGACTTTTGCAGGGAAATGATCTCCACGAATACTAGCTAACATTCTTCAAATTACTTGTGCTATAAAAAGGGTCGGTGAAACGAAAATGATTTTTAAGGACCAAATTTTCAGTTAACATCACTAATATTTCGGAAATAATATGTTTGATCAACTGACAAAGTGTTATATCCGAGGTTGTAACATTTCACGCAGCATCGCGATAGAAGCCTTTTGCTTTAATTACATATCCCATATAAATATACATCAAATCAAAAACTAACAATGCGTTTTCTGTATTATCACATTTTTTGAGTTATGACGACGTTGCAGCAAATGAGCGATATGTAAATTTTTTTCGGGGCAAACAACAACAACGAACGTTATTTAGGGTCAAATTTCATTTGAAGCATTTTTTCAAATTGAAAATTCTCAATAACCATCGCACCGATTTTAAAATCTAAGAAAGGTGTCCTGCATATAAATACCATGTACCCTTTCTCAATTTTGGTATAGGACCCGGGTCATTTTCCGGGGTTTTGACCATAACGAATGTACATTAAATGAAAGTTTATTTAAAAAAATTAAAATTGGTTCGTTAGTTTTTAAGGAATTTTGGTTTTAAAAATGCTTTAAATTTGACACATACGCGGTAAAGCGGGAAACAGAATCAGTCCGCCAATACGTCAGTTGCGTGACGTACGTCAATTTTAGAGCAAATTCTATTTTGACGTTTCCGTCGTATCTGGCGTTACCCATACAAATACAACGGGTTGTTTCAACGTGCTGACGGACTGATTTTGCTTAACGTTTTAAAAATAATTCAATAACCTATCCAATGCAAAAAAAAATTGAAAATCCGTTCAACAGTTTTTAAGAAATGCTATCGATCCCAATTTTTTTTTTTCAGACCTTGCGGTATTCTGCATTTGCTCCTTCATTTCAAACATTCATCTCTTAAGGTCCTTGGATATGTGTAACAACTTAAATATAAGATTTAGGACTTTTTTTTTAATGAAAGGAAAATGTTCCTTAAAGCCCAAAACAAATGTGCAGTAAACCCTGCGCAGTGAAAATTTAAACACACTAATTTGTACTAGAGCAGACACATGTATCAAAATTCTACCTCGCCAGTGTAGTGTCTCAAAAAACCCAACAAGTACGAACAAGCCAAAAACCAAATGCCAAAAAACCAATATTTTATTTCGTGATTACAATTTATTTTGTATTTTTGAATGAAAATATTTATAAAAATGTAATTTTGATTTTACATTGAGTGTTTAAAACATATTTCAGCTTAATATTGATTTTTCCGGTCAATTTATTTGTAAATTTTGATTTTTGTTAGGCTTTTTTGACCATTTTAAGTTGATACGAAATAAAAACAAACTCTTATCTCATCGTTCCAACCCGACGTTTCGCTAGGCTCCCTAGCTTCCTCAGGGGTGATCTGTTTATTAAAAACAATAATAAAATTTATAAGTTACAAAAAATGGTGGCAAAAACATACAGACATGAAAAACTATGCAATATGCACATAAATACATGACTAGTATCACAAGTTCAACACGTAAAAAAAAACACTAAACCAACATTTATCACACTTACAAGTTTTGATTTTATAAAATTATTTTAAAACTAAATTATTATTAGTACCATTCCTTATGGTATCATTGTCAAACTAAAAACTTCTAATATTGACTACAGGCATAACATGTACGCTGCTGCGATGTAATCGGTATCTTCCTTCTTGTTTATTGTCTTTTCTCTATTTTGTAAAATTCTTAGGCTTTCCAGTGTATATCTAGTTTTTCCTTTTTTGTTTTTGTCAATTATTTTTGTGTTTATTAATATCAGCTGTGTGTTCGGCTAGCCGAACTTCCATTAAATTGGACAGCGTGAACAGCAAACACCACTCTTTACGGGCAACTTCTGGCTATCAGGAAAAATTACTGATTCTTTTTAGGGTTAAGTGCTTATTAAACAGAGCCAATTTTTGTTAAGGGTGAAATACATAAAGCTTTGTTAACCTCGCCTGACATTTGCTACCTCAAAACTTTGCGTCCAACTTCAGAGGTATGTTAAGCCCGAGTTACATAAAACTTTGTTAAACTTTGACAGGTGCGCGCCTCGGCTTTGAGCATTTGCCAAAATCTCGCTTCGCTTTACGTTCCACAAACTTTGTATGAAAGTGGAACCTGCAAAGTTTTATGTAATTGGGGCTTTACAATGAACGCTTCTCTTTTATACATTTGTTTTCGTTATTTACTTCCTTGCATTCAGAGTGGAGTTGGAGTGTAATGGAGTGTGGTTGCTAAGTGACCTTGCTCAATCCCGACTCTTGCGTCCTCGTTCGTGCACTCTGGGCAACGGGAGCTACTTAGGCTCGCGGCAGAAAGAGAGGGAGCCCCGGTGGGGCCACTCTGACATACTTGGTTTAAGGGCTCACCGAGGTTTTGGCGTAGCGTCTGTTCACCATGAGGTGCGGCTGCAAGCGGGCGTCTGTCTTGAAGCAAGCGGCTCGCTATATAAATGTGTAAATATTTTCCAAAACCCCGAAACGGGTTGTGCGCTGGGTTTCGGACCCGCCACGTAAAAAACTTAATTCCAATGAAAACAAATGCAAAGCCTCGGATGAGAACCCCCTTTAATGTTGACGACCCGGCAAAACGAATAAGGCATAATGATTTGGATATTAGGGCATGTACCGGGAATGTCCGGACCCTTTCAAGGGACGGTACCGCTGCCCGACTGGTTGATGTCCTCGTAGGCGCAAAGGCCGACATCACCGCCCTGCAGGAAATGCGATGGACGGGGCAAGGAAAGACGACCATCGGTCTTTGTGACGTATACTACAGTGGCCAGACACGCGGCAAAGCGCGTGGTGTAGGATTCGTGGTGGGAAAGAGACTTCGCCGCCAAGTATTAGCGTTCACTCCTGTGAACGAGCGTCTCGTTGCGATCCGCATCAAGGCGAGGTTTTTCAACATAACATTTATCTGCGCCTATGCGCCGACAGAGGAGACGGACGTCGCAGAGAAGGACTCCTTCTACGATAAACTTGAACAGACTTATGATCGCTGCCCCCAGCATGATATCAAAATCGTGCTCGGCGACTTTAATGCCAAGGTGGGAAAGGAAGGAGTCTTTGGTCCCACAGTTGGAAAATTCAGTCTCCACGATATAACATCCCCCAACGGCACTAGGTTGATTGACTTCGCCGCTGCTCGCAATATGGTCATCAGTAGTACCAGGTTCCAGCATAAGCGAATACACCAAGCCACATGGCTGTCCCCTGATCAAAGAACTAGAAACCACACAGAGCCAACACTGCCTAATAAAATAGAACAAAAGTCATATGATATCTCTATAGATTTTCTTCAAGAAGAAGTTCTTTTTATTTTTGAAGAGAAAATCTTATTAATCTTTACAAAGAGAAATCTTGCAAAAAACGTACTGATTTCTTAGGGTTCCTAACAAGAAGATTCGACTTATTAATGTTTTCAAAGGGAAAACATATTTCCGTATAATTGTATGTGTTAATAAGATTTGACTTATTAATGTTTTCAAAGGGAAATCTTGCAGAAAACGAACTGATTTCTTAGGGTTCCTAACAAGAAGATTCGACTTATTAATGTTTTCAAAATGAAATCACATATTATTGAGAAGAAAATAAAAATTATATTTCAGAGTTCTTATATTGTCTTCGAGAACTTCAGATTATCAGTTACGATTCAGTTTTAGATTTCTCTTGTATTGCCTTTACCTTCTTATGTTGCCTTTTTATATTTCCTTCAAGCCATCTCACCGCACTCTTCCTTACATTGCCTTCCACACTTGCCATATTGCCTCCACCGCGAATCGAACTAACCACATATTGAATGCTGAACACAGGTGCTTACCATCGAGCCATCGGGTACTTCTGCTTCTCAGCGTATAATTGTTCTACATGATGTCTGCTGATGATGATGCAAGATTTCCCTTTGAAAATATTAATAAGTCAAATCTTCTTGTTAGGAACCCTAAGATTGTCTTATTAACACATACAATTATGCGGAAATCAGTTAATAAGTCAAATCTTCTTGTTAGGAACCCTAAGATCGTCTTATTAACACATACAATTATGCGGAAATCAGTTAATAAGTCAGATCTTCTTGTTAGGAACCCTAATATCGTCTTATTAACACATACAATTATGCGGAAATCAGTTAATAAGTCAGATCTTCTTGTTAGGAACCCTAAGATCATCTTATTAAAAAGAACCCTAAGAAATCAGTCCGTTTTCTGCAAGATTTTCCTTTGAAAACATTAATAAGTCAAATCTTATTGTTAGGAACCCTAAGATCATCTTATTAAAATAAGAAGTTTTTCTCTTTCAGCTTTTTTTCAATATTTTGACAGAAATTTCGAGAAGATTTTCTTATTAATTACACATATAAAAAGAAATCGCAAAGAAAAAAGAAGAAATTGCACTTGATAATATCAATAAGAATTTCCTCATTAAACCAAATAGATTTGCGTATGGTTTTTTTTCGTTTCCGCCGTCTTGACTACCCCTGAGCCTGAAAACCGTTCATAAAGACAATCTTATTAATTTTATTAGGCATTTTTGGCTCTGTGCAGATTGATCATGTCTTGATTGACGGCAGACATAGCTCCACCGTTCTGGACGTGCGTACACTGCGTGGTCCCAATATTGACTCTGACCATTATCTTGTCGCAGCCAAGATACGCACACGCCTCTGTGCAACGAAGAAAGTGCGCACAGTAACGGAAGGAAAGTTTGACGTCGAGAAGCTGCGCATGACACAGACAGCTGATAATTTCACAACTCGACTCTCACACCTGCTAGCAGAGGGCAATCCTCGACCTAACGATGTAACCGAGCAATGGAAGCATATCTCTCGCTCATTACGTACCGCCGCTGAGGCCACTATAGGGTTCCAGCGAGCCCGCAAGAACAACTGGTACGATGAGGAATGCAAAACTGCCTCGAAAAAAAAGGCGCTGCCTACAAGGAGACGTTGCGAACGGGCGCAACCCGCAGTGTACGGCAACAATATCGTGAGGCAAAGAAGGAAGAGAGACGCCTTTTCAGAAAAAAGAAAAGTGAGGCCGAAAGGCGTGAGTGTGAGGAGCTTGAGATGCTGGCTGACAGGAATGATGCCCGAAAATTCTATGAAAAGATCCGGCGGATGACGGAAGGTTTTAAGACCGGGGCAAGCTCCTGTAAGGACAATAATGGCGACCTGGTAACCGACGTACAAAGTGTACTTAAATTATGGAGGGAGCACTTCTCCTCACTGCTAAATTGCGAGGGAGACGTCGAACCCGATACCCCAATCCCTGACGATGGAAAAGTCGTCCCACCACCTGACTATGATGAAGTGAGGATAGCTATATCCCGGCTCAAAAACAACAAAGCGCCTGGAAAAGACGGACTACCCGCCGAGCTGTTCAAACACGGAGGCGAAGAGCTGGTAAAAAGCATGCATCAGCTCTTATGCAGAATATGGTCAGACGAATGCATGCCTCCGGATTGGAATTTAAGTGTGCTTTGCCCAATCCACAAGAAAGGCGATCCCGCTAACCGCACCAACTACCGCGGAATTAGTCTTCTTAATATCGCATATAAGGTTCTTTCTAGCGTGTTGTGTGAAAGGCTGAAGCCCATCGTAGACAAACTGATTGGACCTTATCAGTGTGGCTTTAGACCTGGTAAGTCTACCATCGACCAGATTTTCACGATACGCCAAATCCTGGAGAAGACCCATGATAAGAGAATCGACACTCACCATCTCTTTGTCGATTTTAAAGCCGCTTTTGACAGCGTAAAAAGGAGTTGCCTGTATGCCGCCATGTCTGAATTTGAATTCCCTGCAAAGCTTATACGGCTTTGCCAAATGACGTTGAGCAATACCAACAGCTCCGTCAGAATCGGGAAGGACCTCTCTGAGCCATTTGAAACCAAACGAGGCTTCAGACAGGGCGACTCCCTTTCGTGCGATTTCTTCAATCTGATGCTGGAGAAGATAATTCGAGCAGCAGAGCTAAACCGCAATGGTACAATCTTTTACAAGAGCGTGCAATTGCTGGCGTATGCCGATGTTATTGATATCATTGGCCTTAACAACCGCGCCGTAAGCGCTGCCTTCTCTGGACTGGATAAGGAAGCGAAAAAAGTGGGTCTTGCCGTGAACGAGGACAAGACGAAGTATTTGCTGTCATCAAAGAAAGAATCGGCGCACCTGCGCCTTGGCAGCCATGTCACTGTTGATAGTTACAAATTTGAAACTGTGAGAGACTTCGTCTTATTTGGGAACCAGTATTAACACCGAAAATAATATCAGTCTAGAAATCCAGCGGAGAATCACTCTTGCCAACAAGTGCTACTTTGGACTGAGTAGGCAATTGAGAAGTAAAGTCCTCTCTCGAAGAACAAAGATCACGCTCTATAAGTCTCTCATCATACCTGTCCTGATGTATGGCTCAGATTCATGGACAATGTCAAGAGAAGATGAGATGGCCCTTGGAGTATTTGAGAGAAAAGTTCTCCGGAAGATTTATGGTCCTTCCCGTGATGCCAACGGCGAGTATCGAAGGAAATTTAACGATGAGCTGTACGAGCTCTACTCAGATCTGACCATAGTCCAGCGAATTAAAGCCCAAAGACTCCGCTGGCTGGGCCATGTTATGCGAATGGACAAAGAAGCTCCAGCACAGAAGGTTTTCCTATCGTCGCCTGAATTCGGCAGCAGAGGAAGGGGGAGGCCTCGACTGAGATGGAAACAACAGGTGGAGGATGGACTTGAACTCCCTTGGGGTTTCCAATTGGCGTCGGTTATCGCTAAAAAGGAATGACTGGCGTGCTTTGATACGAAACGGCCAAAATCGCTTAGGCGGTTAAGCGCCAATAAATGATGATGATGATTCAGAGTGTTTTGGTTAATTTATTAATTTAATAGAGAAAAAATGAATTAATTATTATTTTCTCCAACTTTTTATTCTTTAATTAAAGCAAACTCATCAACATCTGATTGTCAAAGCAAGCAAAGCAAGCAAAATTTGAGAGTTTGCCAAATTTCAACCTCACTTCAACTTTGAGGTCTCCAATTTGCCTTGCTTGGTTTAAATACGTATACTGAACTTTTCTGTCAAAGTCAAAGTTTGAGGTAAAGCCAAAATAAAGCTTTATGTAACTGACCCATTAGCATATCGTTACCTTAAAGGGTCAAGGGTCAAATACATAAAGCTTTGTTAACCTCGCCTGACATTTGCAACCTCAAAACTTTGCGCTCAACTTCAGAGGTATGCTTCAATGAACGCTTAAAGGGTTATGGGTGAGTTACATAAAGCTTTATTTTGGCTTTACCTCAAACTTTGACTTTGACAGAAAAGTTCAGTATACGTATTTAAACGAAGCATGGCTAATTGGAGACCTCAAAGTTGAAGCAAGGTCAAAAATTGGCAAACTCTCAAATTTTGCTTGCTTTGCTTGCTTTGACAATCAGATCTTGATGACTTTGCTTTAATTAAAGAATAAAAAGTTGGAGGAAATAATAATTAATTCATTTTTTCTCTATTAAATTAATAAATTAACTAAAACAGTCTGAATGCAAAGAAAAAATATCGAAAACAAATGTATAAAAGAGAAGCGTCAAGGCGTTCATTGTAACATACCTCTGAAGTTGGACGCAAAGTTTTGAGGTAACAAATGTCAGGCGAGGTTAACAAAGCTTTATGTATTCGACCCTTCAGTTACATAAAGCTTTATTTTGACTTTACCTCAAACTTTGACTTTGACAGCAAAGTTCAGTATACGTATTTAAACCAAGCATGGCAAATTGGAGACCTCAAAGTTGAAGTGAGGTTGAAATTTGGCAAACTCTCAAATTTTTCTTGCTTTGCTTGCTTTGACAATCAGATGTTGATGAATTTGCTTTAATTAAAGAATAAAAAGTTGGAGAAAATAATAATTAATTCATTTTTTCTCTAGTAAATTAATAAATTAACCAAAACACTCTGAATGCAAGGAAATAAATAACGAAAACAAATGTATAAAAGAGAAGCGTCAAGGCGTTCATTGTAGCATACCTCTG